>FIZR01009719.1:0-55408 GCA_900060175.1 Ferrisia virgata | reverse complement strand
CCCGAGTGTCCAGGTACCCATTGGAAATCAATTACAATATTACTCCTGCTCTGAATTGAAAGGCGGAGGACGTTCCTATTGAAATTGAGAGCTCATACGTGGAGAGAATTTTTTTGAAGTGCCTACCAACCAGTTTTTCAGGGTACCAAGTGAAAAAAAAGTAATCGTTTTTTTTGACCCACCCTACGCCACCCCCTACCCTTCCTTGCTCCTCCCAATCTTCGACCCTGAATGGATCAAAACCGAAGTGGCGTTGATTCCGTGGAGATTCAATAAATTCTGGACATTGGTGTCCATTTAGGAGGTTTAAAATCTGCTATTTCATATTAATCAGAGTTTTTAGCTGTTGCACCCAAAATGGGTGTTGAAATTTTTTAATTTTAGGGGCGCTGTTTTGAGACCTTTAAACTATCAAAGTCTTAAGACAGTTTTTGGGTTTGATAAATTGACACCGATATCCCGAATTTTACAAATTTTGGATTTGAAACATCCCATTTAAAAGCTCAATTTTATTCCTACACAAAAACCGCTGTACTAAGCTCATTCAATTCTTGGCTCGTTTGATTATTATATCTGACTCGCGTAGGCGTAAATTATTCATTTCAAGATGAATTTCCACGTGCCAATTTTTTCTTTTCTCAATTGGAGTTTTTCAAAAATGAATATTTTTTGAACGTCTTAGCTTTTTTCTTCTATGCTCTACAACTTTTGTTTCCCGACATTTTGTTTGTAAGTGTGTTTTTTGGGAAGTTATTGTCGAAAGATCAAAACTTGTATCCTCCTCCCTCCCGCCTCAGCTCCCCCTCCAATGAGGGGACAATCAAATCTGCATCGATTTTAGGGAGGTACGGAAGTATCGAAATACATACTCCACACTACCCATGTACGAAATTTCTGCTTTCCATGAATTTTGATTGGGTTCAAGCAATTTTTAAGTTAAAAATTTCTTGCTATGAGTTCAGTAGTAGACCTCTAGGGGTTGCGAAATAACAATAAAATTATGTGATGAAAATTTCTATTTCCTACTTCAATTTTTCCATCTCACTAAACAGACTATTCAAGTTCCAAAAATCTCAATTTTTGAGTATATACCTCCATAGTTCTATAATTCTGTTCCTTAGATGAAGTTTTAATGACGAAATTTGATATGAAATTTCACGCTGAACGCTTTTACTCCTATCCATTTTCAGCTTATTACCCATTATTTCTGAGTAAAACGCATTTTTGAGCTTTTTTTGAGTTTCTGAAAATGGCCCAGAACTCAAAAAAAAATTGAAAAAAATTGTACCTATCGAAACGCGTACTTTTGCGGAAAAAATTTATTTACCTCCGTAGGGTGTGCAGCTGCAGCAATTCAGATTTTACTTTTGTCAATGTCTCCCCACCCCCTTTTGGTGTGAAAAATTATGTAAAAATTCATGTTGATAGGCCCATAATCCTTCTAAACATTTAGATTAAAGTCATTCCTCAAATGCGCGTTTAGAGAATTTTTTTTCGAAAAAAAAACTTCACTATTCTAGACAGGAGAGATGAGGTGGGGGAAATATTTCGGCCTTGAAATTTTTTTTGTGGACACTAATAATGTTTCGTGAAAATTTTGAAAATCTGAGATCAAGAGCGTTTCGCTGTCTTATCGGATAACACCTTTTAGTCAGTATTAAGACATGACTTTTTTGTTTAAGAAAATAAAGGTGAATGGCTCGAGCGCTCTCTCTCCCCCCCCCCGGCAATGTTGACCTATCTACGTGTATACAATTGAGAATCTCGTGAAAACCAACCTTAAGTAGACGAAGGTAAGCGTACTCGGTCCACTAGCACAAGAATTTGCTGAAAAAATTTTCAATAATGCTAAAAAAGGCTTGAAAGAAAAAAAACGAAAAAAAAACAATTACTTTGCTAAGCATCTTTGAAGAATTTTCTACGGAGGATAAAATCGAAGTATTGTGCTTAATCGTCTAAGGTTGATATGATACCATTATTTCAGAAGGGTGATTTCCAAATTGTTTCGAAAATCAAGAGAAAATTGGCATTTTTAAAAAACTCTTCAAAACTGGGCTTATAGTGAAAATTTGCCCCTAATGATCGTTGTCGGTTTGTGTTGAATATGTGTAAAAATTATATTTTTGGAAAAAATTTTCAAAACGAATTTTTTTGGAGATTTTTTGAAAATTTTTAAACCTTGAATCAGTTTTTGCAAGTTGTAAAAACCAAGTTGGAAAGCTGAAATTTTCACCATATCATTTTGAGAGGGAAAAAGAAGCAAAATTTTATCCCTTATTTCTTCGAAGCCGAATGAATTAGCGTTCCTAACGGATCAGCGATGTGAAATAAAAAATTTCACACATTATTTGAGCGTGAAAACAACCCATACCTTCGAGTTATTATGACGGTGGTAAAACCCTACATATGTATCCGTATAAATATAGATATGCAATACACATCCATATGGAACAAAAGCTGCGCACCAAACGAAGCTTTCGAGAAAGCGTGAAAAGCTAAATTTTGTAACGAGAAGAGAGTTCTACTCGTTTCAGAGAGATTGAGTCTAATTCGATGTGGAATTTAGTGAAAGAGGCGTCGCGTATGACGGGGGTGTAAAATGGAGTAAATTTTCGTCGAACGGTGGATGGCACCTAAAGATGGTGGGATGGCGTAGAGTGGAAACGCTTCACCTCAGTTCAAATTGAAATGTTCGACGTGCCTTTGCATCGGCAAGAAAGGAAGCAGGGTGAGCCATCACAGTGCACGAAAAGCGCCTTTGAATGTGTGAGAAAGAGAGATAGAGAGAAGCATTCGAAAGTGTCTCGAGTGTTTACTACATTTCCTGGTGTAATTTTACAGCATCGATGCTTGGATAACGTTTGCTCGTGCTGTATATCCGCATTTTATACTCACCTTATCCATATTAGGATAGAATCGTCGGATAAACCCTGCTCTCCTACTGCTGTACTCTTGTTCAACCACCAATTCGTTCTCGTTGGTTGCTCTCTTATATATATATATATATATATGTAGTGTATACTTTATATAAATGTAGACGAGTATTCAAAGCGTACCACCGTAACTGCTCTAATTCTAATTACGAGAGTATTTTCAAATATCTTACTACGTCGATTTAGTATGCTTCGTTTCACAAAGACGTATACGTAAACCCATATCTCTGGTACCTTGCTACCTATCTATACGTATTTGTAGTGAAGGCAAATTAATGAAACGAGCGCAAATAATACGATTTTTCTGTGTTGCCAATACCTACTCACCTACCTGTATCTATCACGATTACCTATTGATACACCTTCGTTTATCCTTTTACTTATATTTTTCTTCAGTTTTAGCGGACTTCCACGAAATGGTGGGTGATTAAAATCTTGGGATGTTGGTTGATGTATTTATTTGATTATTTCATCTCATTCAGATTCGATAACTCGAGTAAAGCCTAACGAATCGAGTTGAAATTTTTTTTTTGTGTTAGTTCAATTGGTGGGAGAAAGGATTGTATAAATTTGAATATAATTTGATTTGCAGAAAGCTGAGTTTTTGAAATTTGTCAATTTAAAAACATCATAACTGCCTCTGTAGTTGAACTTTGATCAATCGACTTGAAATTTTTATCGTGATAAGATTACATGTTAAAGAAGAGCTAATTAAATTTTGAACTTCATTCCAAATTTGAAAAATAAGCTTTTTAATTTCTCTGTTCAAGCATTGCAAACGTCAATGGATGGTAAACTGATGGGTGAAAATTTCATCCTTTACATCATTGGTTTCACGTAACTTTTTTCTAAAAATTACAATTCAAGTAAACTCAGTAGAAAGTTTTACTTTTAACCATTTTTTTTCATATTTTAAATAAATTCTCACGTTATTAAATATTTTTTTGAGATTTTTTAATGATTTTTTGCATTTCTGTCCATTTTTTATTCAGTTTTCGATGGCTTTTAAAGATTTTTTTCTCTATTTTTTCCAATTTTTCGCAATTTTTGACAATTTTCTGCACTTTTTACTCATTTTTGTCAAATTTTTACTAAATTTTTAATGATTTTGGGTGAAAATTCGCCTAAAATTGGTCAAAAATTGGGGAAAAATACTGCAAATTGGGCGAAAGTTGTCTTACAATATGAAAAAAAATTGTTATAAATGCCGAGAACTGGCCAAAAATCATGATAAATTAATGAAAATGTGACCAAATTTGAGGAAAATGAGGGGAGAATGATCTGAAATATGAAAAAGATCGCTCGCAAACATTGCAAATTAGGTAAAAAATTACAGGGAATTGATCAAAAACCACAAAAAATTTTGAAAAATAGATGAAAGTAGACGATATATATGACAAAAACAATTGGAAATCATTGCATTCATTAAAAAAATTGGCTAAAATACGAAAAAAAAGTAGAAAATTGAGCAAAAAAACAAAAAAAAAATCAAGTAAAAATTGGATGAAAATTACCCCGAATTATAAAAAAATGAAGAAAAATGACTGAAAATTGATCAAAAAATGGGGAAACATTGTTTGAAAATGGATGAAAAAAAGAAAAAAGATGAGAATTGATTAAAAATTAGAACTCACTGAAAATTTGGTGAATACTTACCTGAAATATGAAAAAAATTGTTGAAAATCATCAAAAATTGGGTAAAAAATTGAATAAAATACAATAGAACTTGTTGAAAATAGACCTAAAATATTAAAAAAAAATTGTCTGAAACCGTCAAATATTGGGCGAAAATTGATTTAAAAAAATGATAAGAAGTAAGCAAAAACCACGAAAGCACGGTGGGAAAAGTTGTCCTACATTATGAAAAAATTCTTGAAACTGCAGAAAATTGTCAATTTTCTTCTTTTTTTTCATATTTTAGTCAATTTTTTACCCAATTTTCGATAATTTAGATTGATTTTTTTTTATTTTAAATCAATTGTAACTTTTTTTTGTGATTTTTAGTCTAATTTTTGCATTTTATACGTTTTTTTATCCATTTTTCACTAAATTTTTAGTACTTTTACCAAATTTTCTCAGATTGTTAGTCAATTTTCACTCATTTCTGTACATTTTTTTACCCAATTTCGATGCGTTTAACATTTTTTTTTCATAATTTATGCATTTTTGATTAATTTTCAATGATTTTCCTATACTTTTGGTCAATTTTCATCGATTTTAAGAGGGTTTTACATATGATAGGTCATTTTTCACATATTTCCAGGCATTTTTTATAATTATTTATTTATTTATAACTTGCATTTTAACTCGTTTACGACAAATTTTACTCAACATTCAATGATTTTCAATGATTTTAAATTCTAGGTCAATTTTTACTTACTTTTCACCATTTTTCGTAATTTTTGATCAATGTTCTTTATTTTTCTCAAATATCTACCAATTTTTTACCCAATTTTGAACAATTTTCAGCTATTTTTTTCCCATATTTTTTGTCTACTTTTATCTATTTGTCACGCTTTTAATTGATTTTTAATCAATTTTCGATAACTTCGGATCGTTTTTTTTTTCTTGCTTTAGATCAATTTTCTTCACTTTTTTGGTATTTTGGTCAATTTTTTTCCTGTTTTTCGATAATTTTTATTGATTTTTCTCGTGTTTTAGTCAATATTCACCCATGTTTCAGTATTTTTTTGTCATTTTCGATTCTTTCCCTGCGATTTTTACCCAATTTTTAATTCCATATTTCTGGTTACTTTTCACAGATATTCGTCAAATTTTTCCATTTTATCATTTTTGTCAATTTTTTATCTGATTTTCGATGATTTTTAATCGGTAAGCATCAGAAATACATCATTTCAGCAACATGCCAAACATATAACATATTTTTGTCGTGATAATGCCAACAAATATGCGTCAGAAGTTTGTCAGTAATGTGTGCCATTCAATTTACATAGTAATTACAGAGCTTATCAAAGTGGACGGAACAATCATTATTCTGATTGGTTTAAATTTTTTAATGCATGATCTAATGTGTTTTGACTCAAAAATGATGCGTCGGATGACACCGAACTGACGACATTTGCACGACAGGATATGAGGCGAATTTACAACCCAACCGATGGCACTTCTTCATGTACCATTTTTTTGTATCAATTTTTTTGAGTACTTGCTGTTGATTTTGTTTCAATTTTGTTTAATCATTCTCCATTTTGAATTACACAAAACCAACCGAATCATTGTGTCACATTGCTTTTGTATAGCTTACTAGATGAATATGCAAACCCTCGATTTAACATTTTATTGCCGCTGCTGTACCCCTTTTTATCCCGTGGAATTTATCCCTATGTGTTTATCTCTCTAAATATATTCATAATCTGTGTCTTTAGCTAGTTGGCTACCTACCTATCTACCTACCCTACACCTACGTCGATAAATAAATTCCCCAAGTTGCAATAAATTACGTATATTAATCGATACTCTGTATTCGATTATACGTATGGTATATCTGCGTGTATAATATGTTTTAACCTTATCGTAAATATAGGTAAATTGGATACCTATCTAGCTAGCTACGAACTAGTACGACCTGCTTATAATTTGTTACACGATGATTACTTTTACAGGAAGAATTGGATGCTAGGCCGAGAGCATCCACGTTCCTCAATTCGATCGCCAATTATTCGAATACGATTCCTAGCCCCGGCGATCCGGATGCGAAGCCTCAAAGAGGTGGAGCCCGAATGGGCACGTTGGTTGGCGTCTATTTACCTTGCATACAAAATATATTCGGCGTCATTTTGTTCATTCGATTGACATGGGTTGTGGGCACAGCCGGAGCTGTATTCGGATTTATGATCGTGTTACTGTGCTGCTGTGTGGTAAGTAGTATATGTACATCTACGTACGAGGAAAATTTATACGGGTGGTGATATTTTACAGCATGTAATACGTATATGTATATGCTAGATGAGGTTCTAACTACGTAGGGTCGGGTCGGGTCGTACCGGATCGGGTCGCGTCGTATACATAACTCTACATAATACATATTCGTGGTCTACTTGCAAAAGGTATGTTTTTGACGGCTTGTCGAAGTTACGATGACGGTTTCGGTGGCTGCGATCTGAAGGTGTAGAGTGTCATTGTCGTTATCAGCGAGTAAAATGTATTTGTGCGTAACGGGTGCGTGTGTGTGTGTGTGTGTGTCTCTGGTAACGTTGCTCAAACCAAGTGGTCGTAACTTGCTAATCGATGAGCTTAATTAGCGTACAAATGTGTCAATGTTATGCTTATAGTTTCTGAAGGTGAGTGTTTTTTTTCCCCGAGATATACACAAGTAGTAGGTTATTGCAGTTGTGATATTCGAAACAGTATTTTCTGGTAGAAGTAATGAAACGTCCCCTATCATCGGATTCTCGAACTTTTAAAAATTTCGAAGGGTATTCCAGAGTTAGAATAAACGAAATGCTCTTGATCTTAGATTTTAAAAATTTTCACAAAACATCATTGGTATCTCAAAAAAAAAATTTTAAGGTCAAAAAACATCCCCGCCTTACGTCCGCACCCCCTCGTTCAAAATATCGAAAAAATTTTTTTTTTTTTTTTTTTTTTTTTTCCAAGGTTAAAAAAATCGAAAAAAATTTTTTTTTTTTTTTTTTTTTTTTTTTTAGTAAAAAAAATTCTATATTCAGATGTGTTTGAGGAAAAATCATGATTTTAATCTAAATGTTTAGACTGATGATGGATTTTTCGATATGAATTTTTCCAAAATTTTCCACTCCTTTGGGGAGGAAGAAATTGACAAAAGAAAACTTTGAATTGTTGCAGTTGCGCACCCTATAGAGGGTACATAAAGTTTTTTTCACCACATTACATGGGTTAACGAGTATAATTTTAGAAATTTTTTTGATTTGGGGCGTTTTTCAGAAGTTTTCTCAGAAATAATGGCTACTGCGGTAAAATTAAATAGATGCAAAGTTGCTCAGCATGAAATTTTATATCAGATTAGTTCATTAAAATTTTGTTTAAGAAAGATAACTTCGGAATTTTGGGTATGGGCGCATGGGCGGGGTAAAGGGTCAAAATTTGAACGAGAGCTTCGAACAAAAAATAAATGCTGGATTCATTTTCAGCTTGTCTGATTTAGTCGAAAAGCACTCCTTTTTTAATTTTCTGACCCACTTTCATCATGCGAAAAAATTGCAATTTTGATTTAAAAAGTCAATTATAAGTACAGCGGCAACTTTCATATTGATACCAAACATAAATTTATAAGGAGCAGATTTTCAAATTTTGTATATTTACTATATATGTGTCGATATAAATTCGTAGGAAAGTTGCATCAAACTTTCGCGGCTTCTTTTTTTGACGCTTTGGTACGCTTCCTTCCCCAAATTTGGGGCAATACCTTGGTCGGTGATGTTGGTGTTGTTTTCGCATAAATCGAACCCTCTGAATACGATAGTGAAATCAAATTCACTATTTGTTCTGCGTAAATACCTTATTTCGGGCATTGTTACTGGTGAAATACAAAATTGGCGTTTATTTATCTTTTAAGCAAACTTTGGATTTTAAACCTCTTCTCCAGAAACCTAATTTGGATCCTACGCTAAAATGATTGTCAAAATGTTTCTTATTTTGCATAATAGTGGGAAGTATCACGCAAAAATGCTACTCAAAGTGAATTGAGCAGATTTTCTAGAATTATTCGTGTCAATTGAGGATTTTCAAAAATGATTTTTTTCCAAGTGCCTTAGCTCCTCCACCCAACCTTCTGCAGAAAATAACCAGAGTTTGATGCTCTAGAACTTTTGTTGTGACATTTTCTTCGTATGTGCATTATTTGGGAAGTAATTGCTAAAAGAACTGAACTTTGCCCCCCCCCGCCCCTCCATGGTACCAAAATATGCGTAGCTTTTGGGGAATTTTGGGAGTATCGAAATACATACTTCACGGTACCTATATGCGAACTTTCCTTTTCGCGTGACTTTTGGTTGGGTTTGGACTATTTTTGAATCAGAAATTATTGTACAAGTTGAAAAAATTCTGGAATTGGGCGAAAAAATCGCAAGGGGAGGGGTTGTTTGTAGATATTTTGTAAATTTCTACAATTTCCATATCGCTAATCACTATGGCCTTAGGCAAAAAATGATGATTAAGGAGGTCAGGGAAAAGCCAAAAACTTCAGGAGAAGCCAATGATAAAAAAATCAAATAAGGCATGGGGCAAATATCAATTCTCCCCATCCTTCTACATTGCTTTATCTTTATTTCCGTATAAAATCGATGAAAAAATATTCTTATTATAGGTACATTCCTTCCCGAAGAAATTAATTTGAAAAACTAGTAAAACAAAAAAGAATCCCTTCAATATTTCATTTTACTTTCAAAATGAAAGAACATTTTTCAACATTGTTGATTAGACATCATTTAAATAAACCAGTGAACGATGATGGGATATTACAAAAGCTCGGGTCGTAATTCGCAATGTCTTAACTTTTTTCTCTCGTTATTTTCCTCGAGCTGGTCAAACGACGTCGATTAAAAATTTCCGGCTGGAAATATTCGTGTTAATAAATTTCGCGATGACGTGAGAGAAGCGCAGGGAGTAGTAGCAGGGAAAACGACGAAAAGAATATTAAGGTTTCATTTTGAAAAAAATAAATGTATATAAAATGTTTGGATGGTACTTTAACTACACAAATACGAGAAAAGTTTTCTTTTCAATTGTGTTTTTCTCGGTTTCTTTTTTAGTGTTTTATTTATTTTTTACTTTTGGTCTCTGTTCGTTTGGTCGTGTTATTTATATTTTTTTTTTTTCTTCTTTTACGTCGTTGATATAAAACAGGAATGTCGGAGGTATTTTTAAATGGCTGAATTTTTTTCGGTGTTTTAAAATTGTCGTCGTATACTTGGTGAGTTTTCAACGAGACTAAGATTAAGTAATTCGTATAGACTTAGACACGGGTGGCTGTTTGGAGAGGTACTTTTTGCTTTGATAAAATAATTCGCTTCGAGTGATATCTTTTCTACTTACCTTTTGAAATATTCGAAATACTTTCGTGTTTTCTCGTTTTTGTTGTTGTTTTTGTAGTTTTTTTTTTCATTTATTTATTTATTTATTTACTTACTTATTTTCTACGTAAACGAGTATACGTGCGTGTAAAAGTGCCTTATTTTTTGCCGGAAAATCTAAATTCGTTTCTTTTATGCCTCGAGAGGAATGTGTTTAATGAAATGGCTCGAGTTTAGATTAGTGACCTGGCTAATGGTGAAAGGATTTTCTACTTTGTTCGTATTTTTGAAGTTTCAACCTTTGATATCTCTTTTCTTTACCTTGTAAATTATTCTCGTACTGGTGAAATGAATAACGTTTCTTAGCTGTAGGGTGTGTAATACCATTACTTGGAAACTTGAAGAAATCTTTTTAAAGTGCTAGGCTGAGTGTTTTTCGTTTACAAAGTGTAGCTTATTTTTGCTCAAATTTTGAGCACATGGTGTGGATTGAAATCAAATTTTGATGAAATCTAGTTGCAAATTGTTTTACTTGGGAAACGCGTAGGCTTTGCTTTGTCTACATAAGTCAACATTTCTTCTCAGGTTTAAAGGTATTCGAGACCATCGCCTTCACATGTTCTTAAATGCGAACTGCATATTTAATTCAAACGTCAATTTCTAAATTGAAACTCAGGGCTCGTGTAAAATGGAAATTATTCAAGATTGTGATTCTCTTCCCACAAAATTTGTCAGACCACATTGTACCACCGTCAGTGAAGTGTGAATAACCTGAAACGACATAACCTTTCTCATAGGAAATTTTCTGCTTTTCAATTTTTATTATGACTAGCTTTCAAAGCACAAGCCATTAAAAAATGAGATATTTTCAAAAAACATTTTTTTCAGTGTTTCAAAAGCGTGTGTAACTTATGCTTCACCTATTTTCACGTAGGATTCATAGAAGCTGAGATATTTCGAAAAAATAGAATTTGTGTAACATTGCTTTTTAAAATTGAGTAAAGATTCTCGAAATATTCCAAGAAGAAAATCTTTTTCAGTCTAGAACCGTTCTCATTTTAATTTACATAGGGAGCAAAACTGCTCTCTGAGGGGTCAAGTTGAAAAAAAAAGATCAAATTTTTAGATTCAGCATAAAATTTTACACCAATTTGATAGGTCACATCGTTACTTCCAAAAAATAACTGCAGAGTTGAATTTTGTAGTGGAGATTGAATACAGTAAATTACGCTCCAGGTTTATGTTGCAAAAAAATATCGGTAATTGAAAATATTCTGGTAAAATCCTGTTACCATCGTGTATCTAAATTCTGGAAATTGCCATTGGTATTACAGTTATAAATTGTTGGTAAAATATCAATCTATCATGAAATAATGGTGAAGTACCTTTGAAATTATACTTTATCAAATTACTGGTAAAACATTAATAATTGAAAAAATGAAGATATATTATCATCGAAATGCTCTCAGTTTTGAGTCACTGTTTAGATATTACAGATGTCCTTTTCTCCATAAATAAATGGAAAATACAGTAGTTATGGTAATTTACTGTAAAAATTACCTGTTGTGCTCAAATTACCAGTTGAATAAAGACTGTTAATGACATGACGATAAAAATTACCTTTGCGACTACATTCTAATTTTGAGTCGTTGAATGTTGATGAAATTAGTTGTTGTAAATTTTAAGCGATACTGTAGCTTAATATTACTGGTGAATCATTAATCAGATACCATGGTAAATTACCTCTAAAAGAACAGTTTTTCATAATCACTAGTGAAATCAGAGTAATTTACTAATTGATTATAAAACTGTGAAGAATTACAATAATTACATCATTTTGTTGTAAAATTATTACCTGTGAAAGTACAGTAAATCGCTGGTTATTGATAACGTTTTGCTGAATTACCTATTATTTTCAAAATCTGGTAAATAGCATGTGTTAGGTATATGGTTAGTTACTCTTTATTGATAGAATTGCAGTGCATTGCTGGTTTTTAGTCAAATTTCGCAGAATTATCTATTTTCTGATAATTTTTTGGGAAAATAACCAGTAATTGATAAAATTATAGTAAGCCATTGATTATTGATGAAAATAATAGAAAGTTACCAGTAATTGGTAATGATCATGGAAAATTACTAGTAATTTTTAAACTCACAGTAAATACTGTTAATTGATGAAATTAGGATGATTTATGGGTTATTGATGAAATTCATGGTAAATTACTTATAATCGGTGAAATTACAGTGAATACTATTGGTAGTTTAATTTGTGCTAAATTACTTTTTATTTGTAAAAAGGATGGTAGTTTACTGGTAATAGATAAAATTGTGGTAAATTACTGGTAATTTATGAATTATAGTAAATTTTCGGCTATTGGTAACCCTGATGGTAAATTACCAGTCATTAGTGAAATGATGGAAAATTAATATAATGATGACTAAGTGCTTGTAATTAGCGAATTTCTGGTAAATACTGATAATTAAAGAAATTATAGTAATTTAGTAGGTTATCAGTGAAAATTGTGGTAAATTACTTGTACAGCAGAACCTTGATTACATAATTGAGTAGGATAATCGAGCTTCTACTGTAATCGGTAAAATTACAGTATATGCCAGTAATTAATAAAATTGTGCTGAATTACTTTTTAATTGTCAAAATTGTTGCCATTTCCCAGTAATCGATAAAATTGTTGAAAATTGCTGATAATCGATGAAATTATAGTACCTTATCGCATGTTGGTAAAATTACGGTAAATACTGATGATTTATGATAATTATGCAAATTACCAGTAATTGGTAAACTTACAGTAAATTCTGGTAATTTAAGATATTATGGTAATTTATTGGTTACTGGTCAAAGTCATAGTAAATTATTTGTAATAGGTAAAACTATTGTAAATACTGGTAATTGATGAAATTATACTACATTACTTTTTATTGGTAAAAATAATGGTAATTTACGGATAATTGGTAACATTACGGTAAATACCAGTAATTGGTAACATTACGGTAAATACCAGTAATTGGTAAAATTACAGTAAATACCAGTAATTGGTAACGAGCTAGTAAAATCCCCAGTTATTGGTAAATTTACTTTGAATACCGGTAATTGAAGGAATTTTGCTAAATTACTAGTTATTAGTGAAAATCACAGTAAATTACTTTTAATTGGTAAAATGACAGCGAATACCAATAATCGATGAATTTATTCTAAATTATTTCTCGTTGGTAAAAATGAAGGTAAATTACGGGTAATTTATGAAATCGTGGTAAATTACAAGGCAATCTGTGTAATTATGACGAATTACCAGTTAGTAGTGAAATTATGGTAAATCACAGTATGAATGTAAAGTACTAGGTAATTAGTAAAATTGCGCTGAAAACCAGCGATTGACAAAATTATAGTTTATTAGTATCCCTTTACAGGTAAAATTTTCGTAAATTTCCGATATCTGATTACGGTAAAATAATGGTAAATTACCGTCAATATGGTAATCTTGCCTGCGTGTGCTGTAACCGTACAATTTACGTGAATGTACATTTTTGTTTTTTCATTTCTGTTTCTTTAACCATTTTCCAGACCATGCTAACTGCCATTTCAATGAGCGCCATCGCAACCAACGGCGTTGTACCAGCCGGTGGGTCGTATTTTATGATCGGACGATCGCTAGGTCCAGAATGCGGAGGTGCCGTAGGCCTGCTATTTTACACCGGTACCACGCTGGCTGCGTCTATGTACATCATAGGAGCCATCGAAATTTTACTCGTAAGAATAACCGTAGCAATTTTTTCGCTTACGGGCTTGATACTTCCAACTTTGTACGGCGTACTGCAAAACGGGTCACTGATTCATACGTTATGGTTGTAGACGTACATGGCGCCGGGACTTTCGATATTCGGAGATTTCACCAAAGATCCGAGCATTATGTACAATAATTTTCGCGTCTACGGTACAGTCATGTTGTGGATTTTGGGTTTGATCGTATTCGTCGGCGTCAAGTTGGTCAATAAATTCGGAGCTGTGGCTTTAGCGATGGTGCTGCTATCTATCCTCGCCGTATACATCGGTATATTTCAAAACGCTTATGGGAATGAAAAATTAAAGTAAGCTCCCCGCATTGCAATATCATTATGTATTCGTAAATATGATTTACGATTTTACGTAATTATCCGTATACTATATCATATTAGTTTTACAAGCGTAAATATGCAGGCACAGCTATTTATAGACCTGTTTAACCTATTCAAATGTCTGTTCTCTATTTGGCTTGTTCGTTGTTGTTTTCACGTAATATTTGGTGTATTATGACGGTATATATTGCAGAATGTGCGTATTGGGAAAACGACTAATACAAATGAACGACACGAAAGATTGCTCGAAGGCGTTTTTGAGACAATATTATTGCACAAATTCTTCGGAAACATCTTGCGATCCGTATTACCTCAAAAGCGAAGTGAGCGTGCGTAACGGTGTTATGGGGCTTACCAGCGGCGTCATAAAAGGTTCGTATTCGTATTTTTACGTATAGTAGTAGTAGTAGTAAGTAGTAGTAGTGTAGGTATAGATGATATTTACCTTAAATCTACCTAAACCAATGCTACACACCGTCCCTTTCTCTGCCAATGGATATTCGGATTCGTTAATCGTAGCAGCTTCGAATCGTTCGAGTTTGGTAAATTGTATTTTATTGCGGTTGCTCGTCGAATAAAAAGCGAGGTTTTTATTAGACCAACAACTCTTATCGTATTACGAGAAGATTACCGAACGTCGGAGCAAAAAATTTACCGGTCGAGGGATTCGTAATGTTGCTGCGAGTACGAGTTCTCCGAGGAGAATTCCACATACAGAAAATTACGTGGTATTCGGGTTCGAGGAAATAGATTTCGTGGTACGTGCTAGAAACAATAAATTGGATGGAATTCTTTTACCGTAGATAGCACGTTCGTATGTATGAGGGAAGGCGAAAAAAAAAAAAAAAAGAAAAAAGAGCGGAGAAATTAAATAAAAAAATTGTAAATTGGAAAAAAAAATTACTTTTCAATAGTACGCGCGTCATGGTTCGTGTTTTTCTCCTTTTTTTTTTTTTTTTTTTTTTCTCCTTTTTTTTTTTTTTTTTTTTCTCAGCGCAGCGTATAAGTATGTAGAAACTCGTAATTCGTTTTTACGTACTTTGAAAATGGCCAAAGTACGTAGAAGAATAATACGTTGTATAGTGGGATGTAAATTGAACGCATACGTGGATTATGTTAGCCTTCGAAAATAACGTTATTATTTATTGCAGTCGATTTTAAAAGCTCTTTGTCTCGACGTTACATTCATTTTTAAAGGTAATTCTGCCTTGTTTTCGTAGTACGAAATACGTTGGTTTTACGTTAGATGTACTGGGTGTTTTCAAAAATGTAGGTATCTACTATTTACCTATATTTTTCCCAGTAACCCTTCTAGTAGGCAATCTAAATCATATGACAGCAGATGGGTTTGCCTAAAATTCAATTTGAAGGACGAAATTACTCGATAGTAGACGTAGATAATTTTTTTTTCAATGCTACACTCTATTTTGCCATTTTTGAGCAGACGTGTTTGGAAAAAGGGTATTCCCAGATGAAAATAAGCGAAATTCCCTTGATCTTTTCCAAATTTTTACCAAATCACATTGGGTATCTCTAGAAAAAGCTTTAGGGCAAAAAAATTTCTCCCACCTCACTCCCTTTGACCAGAATATCGGGAAAACGCTTTTCTTGGAAAAAAATATTTTTTATCGTGCGTATTTTTAGAAAATCGTAATCCTAATCTAAATATTTAGAAGGATGATGGGTCTATTGACATGAATTCTTCTAAAATTTTCCACCTATAAGGAGTTGGGGGGGGATTTATACAAAAGAAAACTTTGAATTTTTGCAACTGCGAACCTTACGGGGTACATGAAATTTTTTAAACTAAAGTATGCGTTTTAACGAGTAAAATTTTTAGAAATTTTTTTCAGTTTTTTTTTTGAGATTTAGATTGTTTTGAAAAATTTTTAAAATGCTCAAAAATTCTTTTTTCACAGAAACAATCACCAATACAGTGAAAATGAATCGAAGTAAAGTTGTTCAGCGTGAGATTTTGTATCAGATTACGTCATTAAAATTTTGGTTGAGAATATGCTTGTAAAATTGTAAGAATGAGCGCAGGGGCGAGGGCGGTAAAGGGTCAAAATACGAACGATAGGTTTGTACCAAAGATAAACGTTGGATTCGCATTCAGCGTGTCTGTATTTGTCGAAAAACACTCCTTTTATAATTTTCCGACCCACTTTTAACATAAAACAAGAAAACAATTTTGCTCAAAAAAGTCGATTAAAGCCCAGCGGCAACTCTAATATTAATACCAAACAACAATTTATATAGCGAGAGAGTTTTGAAATTTTGTATATTTACCATATGCGTCGATATAAAATCATAAGAAAGTCGCACTGAACTATCGCGGCATCGTTTTTGGGCCCAGGAGCATCCTCTCCATCAAATTTGGGTCAATATGTAGGCTGGTGAAGGGTGATATTGATGTAATTTTCGCATAAATTAAATTCCCTGAGCATGTTAATGAAGACAAATTCACTATTTGACCTCAATAAACACCTTCTCATTTTGGACATTGTTACAGGTAGATTTTTTTTGGTGGCACGTGAGGGTACGCAGTGTCGCCAAAGAAAATTTTGAAAATTTCAAATAATGCCATAAAAAATGAAAATAATAAAAGAAAAATTAATTTTGTGGTGAGGGGTAGAAAGGGAGTACAAAAAATTATGGACAAAAAAAAGGCCAGGTGATAGGTGTAAAAATTTGGTTGCAGCTTTGTCAAAAACCCAGGAATACAGCTTTCTGGTTAACATACTAAAAGTCCCATCAACAGGGGGTGTGCATTGGAGGAGGGGATGTGAACCCTCTCTGAAATTCTGATTTTATCGCTATATCACCTCTATAATTGTTTTTTTCAACAAAAATGGTCCAGTACTTTTTTGTTCAAGTCCAAATTTCCCACAAATTTTGTGTCGAAAATTTTTCGAGAAGAGTCATAGTTGAAGAGTGAGAAGGGTGTTGAAATTCTACGTAAAACCTACACAACCCCTCGACGATGATAAAATTGACTCTCAACAACAGTCTACTAAAATTTTTGATCCTTTAACCCCCCCCCCCTTCCTATCGGATATATTGCATTTTAAAATTAATAATTTGATTTTTAGACTGATTTTCTATATCATAGTGTCAATGAAAACCAGAGCTATTACGGTCTATCGACTTGTGGCGGGGGGGGGGTCAAGAAACACCGTTTTGCGGTTATAAATCACCACTATAACTTCTTAACTCCCCCTCCCCACCACCACCACAAACTATACATTATTGCTCAGCTCGAGATCGACCAAAATCGATAAAATTTGGGAAATAGGCTTAGATTGGTGGCGGATTTAATATTTTTGAGTAGGGATGACCTCCAGTCAAAATTCAATTATGCTCCAATTTGAGGAAGGAGGTACTGAGGGGCTAAATCGGAAAATATTTCTAAATCAAATGGTGGACAGTCCAATGTTGTATATCATATCCAAAAATTAGCCTCTTAGGTCGATTCGGAGGGGAGATATGAGAGGTTTTCCCTTTTTTGACCATGAAAAAGGGCTTTTCCTCTCCTATTTCTCTTCCAAATTGAGCTTGGACGTTGACATTTGGTATGTGGATCAAAGATGTACCTGTTAGGGTTTTCGACTTTTCAAACTCCTTACTCTCTTTCAGCCGTAAAATGTGGGTTTTCTCGTATTTTGAATTTGTTCTTCGCATAACCGCCCTCCCTCCCTTCCCCCTCCCCATTAAGCTAAGAAGTTAACATTTGATGTGTAAATTTAGTATAGGTCCTAGATGGACCTTTTTAGGGGTTTCGACCATTCAGCCTCATTGAACCCCCTCATCCTAAAAATATAGCTTTTTTGTCGGTTTTTCTTATTTTTTGAGTTTGTTCATCGCATAACTCCCCTCTAAACTGAGCTAGGAAGTTGAAATTTGGTATGTAGATTTTGTAGGGACCGTAGATGTGCCTCTTGGGGGTTTTGTCAGACCCATTACTTCCGCTTGCAGGTCCGAAATGTGGTTTTTTTTGTGGGTTTTCTTATGTTTAGAGTTTTTTCCTCGCTACACTCCCTTGCAACTTGATCTGGAGGCTTGAAATTTGGTATATAGGTAGATTTAGTATAGGTCGTGAATGTACCTTTTGGGGGTTTTGACCTATTCACATCAATATTTACCTGTACCCCTAGTACTGTGTAAGTAATAACATCCCAGAGCGCTCCTTTTTCTATTCCATAAGTGTACAATTCAAATATCTTCTTAGTTCATGGAAATCAGGCTTTTGATATTCCGACTAATAGGCCATAAAAATTGTCAACATGTAGTATAGAATTTTATGCTGAACAACTTTACTTCTATTCATTTTCAGCGTATTAGCCTTTATTTCGGAGAGAATCCTATTTTTGAGTATTTTTTGAATTTTTTAAAACTACCCACTTCCCAAGAAAAATAAAAATAAATCCTTAAAAATTGTCCTTATCCGAACACATATTTCGGTGGAAAAAAATTCGTGTATTCTGCTGGAGTTCGCATCTGTATCAATTCAAAATTTTCTTTTGTCCATTTCTCCCATTCTAAGGGGTGAAAATTTTTGAAAAAATTTGTATTAGTAGACCCATCTCTAGTCTCAAAATTTGGATTAAAATTGTAATTTTTGCTCCAATACTGGTGAATATAAGATTTTTTTTCGATATCCTGATCGAGGTGTGGAATTTTTTTGGCCTTGAAAATTTTTAATTTTCAGCCGGGAATAGCATTTTTTTATAATTATTTGTACTGTTGAATATTTTACATAATTATTGAGAAAAAAAATCCACGATTTTATGTGTAGTTTAGGTACAAATGATATCGATGGAAGTTTGAATACGACTCGATGGTAGCATTACATTGTAGGCAGGGTTTTAGGCTTACGTGTATATCTGGTAATTAATGTACTCTTGAGGGAGAAGGTTTTCCGGGGCTTGTAAAGCGGATTTTTCATCGTCGCGTGTGCACGTACACATTGCGTTGTTTTTGTTTGCGAGGAGAGTTCTCGTTTTATATTTATCAATTTCAAGACCGTGTGGTTTCTTGAAAAATTTGAAAAGATTTATTTTTATATTCGAAAGACGTGTATACGACTAAACGTATATGTGTATTTGTACTGGTATGCGTCTTTGCTTGTGTCCGGGATATTATTTGCTAGCATTCGAGGTCTGATGTTGATTTATCATTTATACGGATTTCTCGACTCGGCGGCGCGTTTAATTGTGTCTATGGTCTCGAGTTTATTTTTGAAAATGTGAAGTGATTTCGCTCGTAATGAATTATACGATTCCCCGAGTAAGGTTGAGTGCTGAGTAAATTAATGTATTGAAGCTTTGTCTTTTATTTTTATTACTTTATTTTGCGGTTCGTAAACCAAAACCGCAGATAGCTAGGTACCTACTTCTTTAAAGTGTAACACTGAAATGTGTGTATGTCAACAAACGTGTGTAATTTTTTTTGATTTGTTTTATCAGAGAACCTATGGCATAGTTTTCAAACGAATGGTGACATATTAGCACTATCAAAGAATCCAGTCGACTGGGAAGCTAAAGCAAGTAGAAACAGTCGTCAAATCTACATCGATATAACAACCTCATTTACATTGTTAATTGGAATATTCTTCCCTTCGGTTACTGGTAAGTGGGCAAGTTCTCCTTTAGCGAGATATTTTCTTTGATATGTAAATTCATCATCTATCGCATAATTATGTACATTACATACTTACTTAGGTAAGTTTAGCTACGTATAGCTTTGCTAAGGGATATATTGTGTACCTTCTGGTTATCTTCCTATCAAAGTTACATACTTGTGTAGTTACGTAAGTAATTATTTTCATCCTTTAAGAGTAAAAGCTAACGTGAAAGACCATCGAAACAATAATGCAACGAAATGAAGAACTGTTTCTTGGGCGCTATATCAATGTTTTATTTTGTTCTCAGGGATAATGGCTGGTTCAAATCGCTCTGGAGATTTAGCGAATGCTCAAAAGTCAATTCCAATTGGAACTATTTGCGCGATTTTAACTACTTCTGCAGTTTATCTATCAGCTGTGCTTCTTTTCGCTGCCACTGTCGATAACTTATTATTACGTGATAAGTGAGTGTCGAGTTCAATTTGTTACAAAGGTTGTTCATTCAAAAAGGGTGCCCGGTGATAGGTTTTTTATGCCGCGAAATTTCGATACAACTGAATACCATCGAAAAAACACGCTATGTGAATATATTGCATGTTTTGAAAATTGAAGGAGCAAATGCTACTCTAATAAAATTATGTTGAACATGTGAATTTCCAGCTTTGAAAATGCACAGTTGAAGCAGAACTGAGCAAATTACGATGTTCATGCATTTAGAGTTGAAAAAATTTTGTTCTGTTCAATTTTTGCCTAACACGAAAATTGAAGGAGCTACAAGAAAATTTAGCAACAAGTTATTACCCTGATTTTCTGCCATCTGGTCAATGAGAACCAGGCTATTACGAGCTATCGACCTACAGCTGATTGGGTGCGGGGGGGGGGGGTATCAACAAAATCCGTTTCAGGGTCCTAGAAGAATATTACTAACATTTTTAACCATGTCAGATATATATATTTTTTTTTCTCGAAATTAAAAGTCATTTGTTCAGCTTGATACCGACCAAAATCGATCAAATTTGGGAAATAAGCTTCAATTGACGGCAGATTTGATATTCCGGAGTGGGGATGACCTTGGATCAAAATTCAGTTGTGCCCAAATTTCGGAGAAGGGGTGTTGAGGGGCTAAAATCGCAAAAATTGTTTCTTTTTGAAACAATCGATAAACCATTAAAAGTTGTATAGCATATCCAAAATTCAGCCTCTTAGATCCATTAAGTGGGGAGATATGAAGAGTTTTCCCCTTTTGACCTTGATAAAGGTGTGTTCCGCCCCTGTCTCCCCTTTTATGTGAGTTATGAAGTTGAAATTTGGTATGTAGACTTGATATAAGTCCTAGATCTTTTTGGAGGTTTCATCCTCTCAGGCCCATTGTGTCCCCTCACAACCCCAAAAATATAGTTTTTGACCTGTTTTTATTTTTTGAGTTCGTTTCTCGCATCTTTCCCGCTCCCCTTTATCCTCATATTGAGCAAGAAAATAGAAAAGTGATATGGAGATTAAAGTACAAGTTTTAGATGTGCCTTTTGGTAATGTCGACGTATTCACCTCATTGCACTCCCCCTCCCCCACCCTTACCGCTAATTAAATTTTTTTCAATCAGATGTAGACGTAGCCCCTTCATTTGCCTGATTTTCCACTTTATATTGCCATTGAAAACCAAACTATTACCGATTGGAGGGAAAGGTATCAACAAAATCCGTTTTGGGGTTCTGGAAGACCATTGAGCCATTTTTTGACCATGTCAAGTATTCATTTTTTATTCGTTTTATTTTTTCTTCCAAAACTAAATATTATTTGCTCAGCTCAATACCGACCAAAATCGCTCAAAATTTGGAAGCAGGCTTGCGGATTTGATATTTTTGTGTGGCGATGACCTTGGGCCAATATTCAGTTTCGCCCAAATTTCGGGTAGGAGGTACTGCGGGATAGAAACTCTAAAAGTGTTCTTTATCAAACCATTAATTTATAATTCCCTCAATTAGGAGGGAAAATGTGAGGCTTATTTCCCCTTTTTCGCCCTGGAAAAACAGCGTTTCCACGCATACATCCCCCAGATTGAGATAGAAGGTTGAAATTTGGTATATACATGTAGTAGAGGTCGTAGATGTGCCTGGGGGGGAGTTCTATATCTCATCCCCATTGCACCCGTTTGTAGTCCAGAAAAAGTGGTTTTGTGGGCGGTTTTTCTAATTTTGTGAGTTTGTTCTGCGCATATCTCTCTTTCTAATTGATCCAGGTAGTTGACATTTGGTATGTAGTTTGAATAATGGTCGTAGATGTATTTTTTGGTGGGTGTAAATTATTCACTTCTATATTTATCCGTACCACTGCCACTGATGAAGAAAAAAATATCACTGAGCGGTCTTTTTTTCTTCATTAATTTTACTATTTGAGGTGGGGAGGGGCGATTCATTCGGCAGGAAGCATTAGCACCTTACGTTTTGAACTAGGACGTGAAGCATACGCCACATGATTTGCTCAGTTCTGCTTCTGCTATCCTTTTTCATGTTCACTAATTCATTTTAAATCTAATTTTATGAAAAATAGCTTCTTCATGCAACTTGCCCATACGTGGTAGCTCGCCGAACTGGTAATTTATATTTTAATGCCACTAAACTTTTCAAATCATAGAAAAAGACCCATTTTTTGTATGGCTACAGTTTCTACTCTTGTTCAGACTACCTCGATGGTCCATATCAATCATGCAACTTTCTTTCCCAACAGTTCAACCAGAGAGAAAGACCAAACAAATGACAAAAACAGCTACTTATTAAAACGTCGTTATTTTTATTGCTTAGATTTGGTCAAAGTATCGGAGGGCGATTAGTAGTCGCAAATATCGCTTGGCCTAACGAATGGGTAATTCTAGTCGGATCGTGTTTATCGTCCTTAGGTGCTGGACTTCAAAGTTTAACCGGTGCTCCTCGATTGCTACAGGTAACCTAAAGATTTGCATATCATCTAGATGCTTGACCCTAACGATATTTTTATTATTACTTAGGCTATTGCCAAGGACGGAATCGTACCATTTTTGGCACCATTTGCTGTATCATCATCGCGAGGAGAACCAACCCGCGCTTTGATGGCTACATTAATCATATGCCAAGGAGGAATTTTACTTGGAAACGTTGATTTTTTGGCTCCGCTGCTAGCCATGTTTTTCCTCATGTGCTACGCTTTCGTTAACCTCGCCTGTGGTTTTCAAACATTGCTCAAAACGCCCAACTGGAGGCCTAGATTTAAATACTATCATTGGTAAGAAAAATCAAAGCTCCGATAAACAAAGCCGAGTATTGGTAGGGATGGGTATACCTACCCGACGTAAAATAGAACAAGTTGAATTAATTACGAACGTATTTCCTTTATTCATTAGGTCGCTGTCATTTATCGGATTATCGTTGTGTATTTCCGTTATGTTTATGTCGAATTGGTGTTACGCATTGATCGCGATGGGCATGGCTGTTATAATTTATAAATACATCGAATACAGAGGGTTAGTGTTGCATAAGACATGGTTTAAATCCTACCAGATACGATACCTGTATCTAACCTAGCTACAGTACCTAGCTAGTATATCTTCAGATTTGAGAGTCGTGTCGTATACATTTATGTACCATTCGACGACTATACAATCGAAAGGAAATGTGTTACACGTGTTTGAAACGGTATTGATAGCAACGTACGACGTATATTATAATTGACTGCGTAAGCTGACGTGAGAAGTACGAGGAGAAAAACCTAGCTGGAGAGCGCAATCGCAAAATCAGCGTCTGACTGGTGTCAGTAACTTGCCCTGCTATTGCCAGTTACCATGTTCCCATAACAATGCATCATACTTTTAGGTCTGCTGTTGACTGCTCGGCTTTGTTCAGTTGTTGTTGACTGACTGACTGGTATAATTTATGTATGATTTTGAATATCAAAAGACTGGTTATTATTTTTTTTTTTTATTCGATTTAGAGTAAAAAAAAAAGAAAAAACGATTTAAATTTAGAACATCATTTCTTTGCCTTTTATTATTGGAAAAAATTTTTAGATGGTAGTTTCATCTTGGAAAACGCAAATGTTAAACGTTGACAATTTTTCTTAGTATTATTTATTCATTATTTTGAAAAATATTTCTTGCATTTCCTTCTTGTTGGTGAATATATTATTTAACCTGTTTATTGAACAACACATTCCGCAGAAATGATATATTTATAATTATTTACACGATTCTATCTACGTATCTTATTTATGGATAAGATGAAAAATATTAAAAAACGATGACTTTTTATAACTTTAAAAAATCACGCTATTTACTTATTTATTAATTAATTATCGTCAACTTCTATTCTTACGTTAGAGCTGAAAAAGAATGGGGAGATGGTATGCGAGGATTACCATTATCAGCTGCGCGGTACAGTTTGCTTCGTTTAGAAGAAGGACCACCGCACACAAAGAACTGGAGACCTCAGTTGTTACTGTTGGCCAAATTGGACGATTCGTACAAACCGAAGTATCCGAAATTATTTTCATTTGCTGCTCAATTAAAAGCTGGTACGTGGTTTGAAAATCACCACCGCCATATCTCTTCGATCAATTACAAATCGTATTTTTAATGTTCATATTTACCTGTAGGTAAAGGATTAACAGTTTGCGTATCAGTGATATCAGGAGACTACACGAAATGTAGCGGTGATGCGATCGTAGCCAAACAATCTCTTAAAAAAGTCATGGAAGATGAAAAAGTTAAAGGTTTCGCCGATATTTTAATCGCCAAGGATACTACCGAAGGATTGAGTCATTTGTAAGTTTTTCTGTCAATCGTACACCGATTAGTAGATTCCAGTAAAATCAAAAATATTGAAAACAAACTTGTTACTTTTGATATCAGCTTCTATTCTTCGATGGTTCCTGGTTTATCCCTACTTCAATTTGTAGTAGTGGTGAATTTAGAAAATTTCATCAAAAGTCAACGAATGACTATTTCTTTTCTTGAATTTTTAATGTGAGAGGTTCGCATTCGAGGTTAAATTGTGAAAAGAGTTGAATTGAAGGTTGTCTGCACAAACTACTAATCCACTCGTCCTAAAAATTATTCTTGTCCACTATCAACTACATATCCTATATAAATTTATTCTTAGATCGCGTTAAATAGGAAGAATGAACCAAATAAGCTAAATATCTGCAATTGTGGTTATCAGTTTCAAATACGAAAACTTATAATTAATTCTAGTTCGGTTTAAAATTCGTTATCAATATAGTAATAATAACTAGACTCAGACCATATTTACCTTCGCAGGTACTTTTAGCTAATTTTATTCATCAATAATTTTATATTCTTTAATAAAGGATACAAACGACCGGTCTCGGAGGAATGAAACCAAACACCGTAATTTTAGCTTGGCCCGAAGGTTGGAACAAGCCTGGAAATAAAAATACGTGGAAGGTGTTCCTTCAAACAATACGTAATATTTCAGCATCCAAAATGGCGCTGTTAATACCCAAAGGAATTAAAGCATTTCCAGATTCAAATACCAAAGTAATATTGTATTGTCCATTCTGTACATACACCATCTATACTTATAATTAACTATCTCTAACTTTGTCGGATAACACACTCGGCACCCAATTAACATGATAATTCCAACTTATAGGTCGCCGGTAATATCGACATTTGGTGGATAGTCCACGATGGCGGTATTCTAATGCTGATACCATTCCTATTAAAACAGCATCGAACTTGGAAAAATTGTAAACTACGTATTTTCACTGTGGCTCAAATGGAAGATAATTCCATTCAAATGAAGAAAGACCTAAAAGTATTTTTATATAATTTACGTATCGAAGCTGACGTCGAAGTGATCGAAATGGTAAGCATCGGCAATATCTGCAAACGTTAAGTTTGGTGTAAGTACCATCGGCGTCTCATCGCGTGTATTTCTACAGATGGATAAAGATATCTCAGCCTACACTTACGAAAGAACTTTGATGATGGAACAAAGAAATCAAATGCTGAGAGAATTACAGCTGAAAAAGAAAGAAACCTTCGGCGTGGTTAGTACTAATATTTGAACACGTTTATAACGATATTTCTATTACTGTTATTATGATTATTTTTATCGATTATTATTACACCTGCGATGATTGCGGCAAAAAAGCGAGAATGAAATTGCCATATTACGCAGTACCCGTTCTATAAAGTCATTTCGTTTATTAGAGCATTAAATTTGTGTGATGTTGTATGTTACGTAGGTATATCGCCAAGTTTTTTTTTTCATTTGAAAAGATATGGAAAAGCTTATATAAGTGCCTAAGTTATCGGAATGCTGAGGAGTATTGAAAAATGCTGTTAAAGATAGGATATTGCTTATTTTGAAATGTATTCAGATGCTTTTCTCGTATACCTACCTACTTACACTTTTACTTATATTGTACCTACAACGAGCTCTGAAATCCGATCAATTCCTATAATATTTGCAAACTGTACTTCTACAGCTATCTCTCTCTTTCTCTCTCTCATTTTGCACAAACGCCCGATGATGAAAGTTTTAAACGCCAGATTTGTATTCCAATATGTTCGAAATCGATTGAATAAGCGAGAAAAGCTTATGTAAAGTTATTTGGCGTCTTATTTTTATACGTACTTATATAGTTTGTGTGTTATTATCTTTGTCGTCGTCTTCGTCGTCGTTGTCGTTGGTATTTTTGTTGTTGTTGTTGTTGTTGTTGTTATGTGGTATGGCACGATATTATCATTATTTTGGAATTCATTTCAATAGGTACTTACTACTTGGGTACTTACATTTATGTTTGAAACTTTTTATAAATTTGTTAAGTCGGTACTCGAGACAGTAATCATTTCAACGAAACCTCCCTTCTTGTTTTTTTCCTTCGTATTAAATGTTATTTTTACATTTAAAATGAATAGAGGTGCATATTTATGTAGGTTGATTCTCTACTATCATATTTTGTTATGAAGGTAAGATAATGTTTGAATGAAATCGATAAGATGCGTGTGAAAAGTTGCTTAAGCATTCAAGTACGAAATTTTAAATTCAAATGAGAATATATAAATTATTGAAAGTCTGCTTTACCCGATGATCATCATTTTTTCAAAAAAAAAAAAAATCAACAAACGGAACTACTTAATGTATTTATATGTTCATTCGAAGTGTTGCAAGTTCACGCAGTTTCTTATTTCGATACGAGGAATCGAAAATGAACTGGTGAACGAAACGCACGAGTCGTATAAGTACGACATTTCATATTGAAACGCAACAAAATGACAATTTTCATTATTTTTTATTCTTTAAAAACATTGTTATCGAATTGAAATAATATTAATTTACACTTCACCTAAATTTATGGTTAGAATTGTGAATTTGGTCACCAGACATGTTTGTTTCGTTGAACTTTGTCTTATCATGGCATCATCATAGCTGATAAGACGTGTTTACCAAAAACCTCTTACCATTCCTAAACATGATAAAGAAGCAGTTTTTAACGTCTCTAGAAATGGTACAGAAGCTATTTACTATCATCTTTCAGTATGGAAAAGAAAGTAGATTTCTAGTTCTGGATTTACGATTGTTACTACTGTCGCATTATGGGAATGACGGAATGCCGTTGCATGCACAATACGAAAAGATCATCTCTTTGTGTCCCAAGATATTTGGACTTCGAGAGAGAAAAAAACAAGGGAAATCTTCATTTCTTGTCTTCAGATCAGACTTACTCACATATAGTCTGGTATGATTAGTAAATCGACTTATGGTGCTTTAGAAGTTCGGATCGTTTCAGTTGTGTACGTTCAATTTGTACGACTTGGCATTTATCGTTATCAATGAATATCAAACTGAAATAATGATTCGATAAAGTGAACGGTTAATTTATGAATATAATGCCTCTTCAGTGAAGTATTTTTTTTTTTCAAATCTAGCTTTTCTAACGATGATCGTTTCATACGCATCAGCTTCGTTATTTATCGACAGTTCAAATCCGAAAAATATCCATAACAAATTATCCCAAACTGGAAACTAATCCAAACTGTAGGAACAAGAAGAAGAGTACAAATTAAGATTTAGATCAGACTTACATATCCTTATAATCTCGTATGATCGATGAATCGACTTATGGTGTTTTAGCAGTTCAGATTTGTACGACTTATCATTATCAATGAATATTATTTGAACATTTGATGAAGTGATTGGTTAATTTATGAATATAAATATATTGCCTTCGTAGTGAATGTGAGTGCAAATCCGAAAAACATCTGTAGCAAAAGTATTCCAATCTGAAAACCAATCCCAACTGTGAGTACGAGAAAGGGAATACAAATTCGGATAGTAAGCATCGGTGCCCAATAGAATCTTGAACGTTATAAGCAAAAAAAGAAAGTAGTTTTGCAATAATGATTTGTGTCAAGTGATGAGTTCGAAAAAAAAATTGAAATTTTGCAAATGGGAATTCGATAATCGAACAAAGCAAAATAGCCGCTCATCGGATTTGTAGCTTTGTAGACTTTTCATCATTATCATTATCAGTATCAGTTCATAATTGAATTTTTGACCGTAACATTTTTGTTGTAATTGAAACTTAATGATAATCTACGTTGAATTTTCTTCTCACTGAAGCCTTTTTTAAGTTTCTAGCTTTAAGCAACGTTGCAAGAACGCATTCTCGTTCTGAAGAGTTCCAACTTCGTTCTTTTCAAGAGCGTTCATTAACTTCACTTCGTTCAATGAGCGTTCCTATTCGTTTTTTCCGTGACGTTCTCGCTCCCGTTCCCACTCTTTCTTTAGCCTGATTTTCTATGTCATATTGCCAATTAAAACTGGACTGTTACAATCTATCGGCCAACAGCGGGTTGGGGGGAAGGGGGGATATCAACAAAATCTGTTTTAGGGTATCAAAAGATCATTAAGACGTTTTTTCAGCCATGTCAGGTATTTAATTTTCATTTATTTATTTATTTTGAACATTAAAATCGATCGGCACAGTTGGGCAGCGAATTAAATATATATGAGTGGGGATGATCTTGGGTCAAAATTCAGGCATGTCCCAATTTTAGGGAGGGGGTGCTGAGATGTCACAAATGCAAAAAATGTCCCTTTTTAAGCCAATTGACAAAAAATCAAAAGTTGTATCATATATTCAAAAATCAACCTCCCAAGTCAATTAGGATGGGAGATATGAGGATTTTCCCCCTTTTTGACCTTTAAAAAAGCTGTTCCTCCTCTATCTCCCCACCAAAATGAGCTAGGAAATTAAAATTTGGTATGTACATTTAGTTGGGCCTTAGATGTGTCAGTTGGGAACTTTTTAGCTCTATTGAACCCTCTCACAACCCTATAAAAATATAAATTGGTTTCAGGCAGGAAAAATTGTTGGAAATACATTACAAAAAAATTAACTAAAGAACGAAGAACGTGAGAGAATTTATACGTTCTCGTTCCCATTCTCGTTCTTTTGAAACATTCACCTTTGTTATTTTCTTGTTCTTCAAAAATCTGATGTTGTCCGTTCTCGTTCCCGAGAACGTTGGTGTTCTCATGACAAATGCGTTCTTCGTTCTCGTTCCGTTCTTGCAACACTTATTAAAAAAAAAAAAAAAAAAATGAAATAGAAAAAATTATTCATGTAACACAACTAGATTAGCCAATCACAACACAGTAAACAAACCAAATGGTTATAAGGACAAGAAGTCAACAAAAACAAATCTAATAGGCGGCCATTTTGTTGAAATTTTCTACGCTTATTGAATTTAAATTGTTCACTTTTGAGTTTGGAATAACTAATAAATAATGATGATCATTTAAATTCAATGTTATTGCAAATAAGTATTTCAAGTATATCATTTTTCATCCTCGTCACTTCATCACAATGATTAAAATTGCAAAACGTAAGCACTTATTCAAATGATCTCTGATTATTTATAAATATAACGTTTGTCAAATCTCGGCTGGCTCTTCCATTTGCAATTTCTCGTTGATTCTTGCATAAAAACGCTCAAATTTACTACCGCATCTAACATCAATATGTAAAAAAAAAAAGTAATTCCAAAATAATAAACCGTAGAATAATATTTTATCTAGTTGATGTTTTGTGTTCGGTGTTTGGATTGGTACAAATTTTTTTTTTATTAGTTCTTATTCATCGTCTTCTTCTATATACTGTCTATATTAAACTTACCTTTACTTATCATTTCTATCTAGTACTTTTATTCGTGTCTGTTTATAAACGATAATACGTATAATTGTTAACGTACAGTACGTAGGTAGTTTTCGAATTAATTTGTGTTCTAAAAACGCGGTTTGTTTGTTAATGCATTCAAAGATGCCCAGTTTAGTTGATTTCAATGCTGAAACACCAATGGAAGAGAACACTCCTCTGGTTTGTCGTAATCATAGCGTAGTGATTTTATTGTTACCGAGTCCGCGCCGTTTATATAGCTTTTGAAAAATGTAGTAATAACGCGCATCAGTTGGCAAGATATTCGTGTATACTATGTTCAGATATTGGAAATAGATGATAGTACGCTATATAATTTCATTTGCATGGATGGCTTCGTGATCCTTTCTACATAATATTCGTATGCTCAACGTAGACGTAATATAGTCGACATTATTATTATCCTTTTTTTTTTGTTTTGTTTTGGTTTCTTTTTTTTTTTTTTTTTTTTCATTTTCTTCCTTTATATACCTACTTACTGATGATAAGATGCATGTGAAATGCGCTCGTATCGGTATGTAATCTATATATCCACTTTGAATGAACGTAGTATAGTATCTTTGGTGAACATTTTTTTTCAAAGCAATCAGAGTACTTGTGGCGGAGAGATGTTTACAAATGTAATATTTAAATAAATCCAATATCTGAAACTATGCCGGTAAAGCAGTAATAACTTTTTGCGAAGCTCTGGTGCTGCTACTAGTTTTGTATTTTAATTAACGTTAGAATGAGGCGCTTGCTGCTCTGTATTATATTGACAGAGATCCGTGTGTATACTAAATAGCGTTTCATTTTTAGTAGAATTGATTTATTACCTACTTTTATAATAATTATATTATAATACTAATAGTGTACTTGAATCGATTTCTTTTTTCGTTTATTTATTTTTATTAATATTGCGATTTTTGAAGCTTCGTCATCGTTTTGTAATCTTATTCATAATACATGTATACCATTATTCATGGTATCCTCCTTTAAAGCCCCCTTTCAACTAGCCCACATATATTTCATCTGTATTGTTTGTGCTGGCTTGTATCAACATATACCTATTTAACGATTATGGTTACAGCGGTGAAATTTTATATCGTGTGATATTCGTTCTGTTTCAATAGGTTCAAAATATCGTCGATCAACATCATTACGAAACAAAAACACCAACAAAAGTTCGTTTCCAAGAAACACCCGTTCACGAATCTAACAAATCTGTAAGTACTGAGTGTTCACATTCAGCAATACCATGAAAACTGAAACACCAAAATGGAAATCAGCGAGCACAGCGTTAAGAGGATTGTAATAATTTTTCGTTCGGAGTTACTCAATGCTTCTCCATCAGGAGCGCTGTTCATTGATTCCTGTTCATGCTGTGCACAATTCTGATTGGTCAAATTCGCAGATGTACATATGACGTTGAATAACTTCTGACCTATGATCGTCGAACCAGAATCAGTGAAGAGCGCCTCTACAGGGAAAAACAAGCAGAACTCTAAACCGTAATCATTTCACCCCTAAAACAGGAGATTTCCATCTTTGTGTTTCAGTATCCATAAGCAGTACTTACGAATTGAAGAACTCGAAATTGTTGACTAATCAAGTTTTTCGTATTATTGGTGTGCATTATTACACGATGATTCTGAGTCAATGCCATTTTTTTTTTTACCCCATAGGATTGTAAAAACACCAGTGACTGTGAAAAAGAACAAAATTGTATTTCAGACAGCGACACCGAAGCCAAAAAATCAATATTATCTAAGAATGACAATAAGATTAAAGGCTCGCCTCAAAAACTGCTTACCCCGTAAGCATACTTGGAATATTTAATCCGCGAATTGACGTTAACTTTATTATCGTTATTATTATTTTCATTTTTAGTGACGAAGGTAATGTTCGACGAATGCATACGGCGGTTAAATTAAACGAAGTTATAAGGAGTAAATCGTCTGATGCGAAGTTGGTCATATTCAATTTACCGGGACCGCCTAAAGATCCTGCCTTAGAGAAAGAATCTAATTGTATCCTTTACGTTTGTGTTATTAGTTGGTATTTCTGATCATTTTTCTTATTTACAAGTACCTCTCCGAAGTCTCAATCATGACTGAAAATTACTTCCGTTACTTTGGGGTAGATACGAAAGGCAACTTTCAACAGAAATGCCAGGAGAAAAATGCTTTTTTCTTAAATGTAAAAATTATTTACTCATAATCAGCCATTCTAAGAAGTTTTATTCGAAGACAAATTAGTTGCTCAATAGTTGAAATAGCCTTGGGGAGGGGGGGGGTCAACATTTGCATATAACTTTTTCATCATTTTTATCTCGAAATCCAAAAAAGAACGATTTGTTGCTTAGTATCTATCTAGTTGATGAGGCCAGGATTTCATGATCGTTCGATGGTGTTGAATTTTCAGTCATCTTATACTCCCCTTTTCTGTCCCTCCTCCGTTATGCAGTGTTTGAAAATTCGTTTTTGCTGTTTTTCAAACGATTTTCCATCACTTTTTTTACAATTTGAAATTTTAGCCTGATTTTCTATGTCATATTGTCAATGAAAATCAGGCTATTACATTTATTTTGGAGTTCTAGAAGACTATTACGACCATTTTTGGCCGTGTCAGATACTTATTTTCATTTTATTATTCCCCCCCTCCCCAAACCTAAAATTATCTACTGTGCTCGATACAGACCAAAATCGTTCCAATTCGGCTAATCGGTTGAATTTGGCGGTGGATTAGATATATATGAGTGGGGATGACTTCGAGTGAAAATTTAGAAGAAAGAGGAGATACTGTGGGATCAAAAACGCAAAAATTGTTTGTTTTGAGCCAATCGATAGAGAATCAGAAGTTGTATTACATATCTAAAAATCAGCCTTCTAGATCGATTAGGAAGGGAAATATGGGTGGTTTCCCCCTATTTGACCTTTAAAAAGGGCCATTTCTCCCATATCTCGCCATAAAATTGACTTGGGAAGTTGAAATTTGGTGTTGACGTTTAATATAAGGCCGTGATGTAACTTTTGGGAGTTTTGACTTCAGCTTCATTGTGCCCTCTCATAGCCCCAAAAATGTGGTTTTTCCTATATTTTGAGTTTGTTCCTCGCATAACTCCCCTCCAAATTGAAAGTTGGTATGCAGATTTAGTATAAGTCTTAGTCGTACCTTCGAAGAATTTCGACTTTCAGCCTCTTTGCATCCCCTCACAGTGCTAAAAATTGTTTTTTATCGTTTTTTGACCTTGTTCCTTGCATAACTCCCCTTCAAATTGATCTACGATGTTGAAATTTGGTGTGTACATTTAGTATAGGTTCTCGATGTGCTTTCGGGAGTTCTCTCGACTTTTCAGTCTCACTGCATCTCCTCGCCGCCCTAAAAAATGTAGTTTTTCGGTCGGTTTTTCATTTTACGAACGGTCCCCAGCAACGCGAACTATAAATTATTTCCTGTATATGAATCTGGCTCTTAGATTTATCGAGGTTCTAAAGCTGGACTTCGATGACTAAGATCATGTATTTTAAAATCATCCACTTCCCACCCCTATCACAGATTTTCAATCCATATATGTAATTTTAATATTTCACAAAAATCAGATCGAAAAAGCATCGTTTCTAGATTGTTTTTTTGTTTAAACTTCGCTTCATTTAAATTCCTCTTTACTAATTCGAGGTATTATTTATCTGACCAATACGTGAATATCGCAAAAAAAGAAAATTATTCAACACAACGATACACTCCTTAACTCGACTGATTTTACAGACATGGAATTTCTAGAAGTACTCACCGAAGGATTAGACTGTGTGCTGATGGTTCGTGGAAGCGGACGCGAAGTGATAACCATCTATTCTTAAGATACCTACTAATAATATTAAGCTACAATTGAATCGTCATTATCACCATTGTGGACGTCGCTGAAAATCAAAAATAAAATTACATCGAACGAAGACTGCTGGAAATTTGGTTGGCTTTCAATTCATAACTAAGTACCCCTATATTAATACTACATACGTAAGGGTGTGTAATAATTATCTACCACCCGCATAGTTCAATTTTATTTTCTCATGTCTTGTGTGTAAATTCTATCTTTTTCCGCCATGGTCAAAATGAAACGCCTACATCGTAGGTACCTACTCAACGATGGGTTAATCACAATTTATATAATATAATACAATACAACTCGTTTGGGTGATTTTAGCATTTCTCGGATGTGAGTATGTGTGTTTTCGCACCGTTGAAATTTTGTTGAATTTGTTTTTACTTTCTTTGTTTTTTCTCTCTCTCTCTCTTTCTCTCTCATTCTCTCTTTTTTGTTTTATACTACGTTATTTTAATTATGATAAATTTACGCGTATTTTCTATTTTAGACTATTTGACGAAACATACTATAATATTTTAGCTGTTAGCAAGTTTTACATTTACTTGTAATACTTTCATTATTTTTAATTCGTAAGTTTCATTTTCTTTCTTCTTTTTCATTTTCGTTTCTTCTCTTTAACGATGTTAATTTAATTATTGTTGAATGATTTTAACGAGATTTTTCTTTTTTCTTTTTGTTTTTGAAATATTTTAGTCAAATAATTTTATTCTTGTTATCGATTTATTTAAGCTTAAAAAAAAAAAAAAAAAGAAGAAGAAGAAAAATGACAAAGAGTCTGAATACCGATGTAAGGTACATTCCAATACTGGTCGGAGCGCTATTTTTCTTTTACTATTCTTTCTTCTTACGTTGAGAATACTATCGCAGTCGTTACCTATATAACGCTACGACTTAATGTGATTTACTAATAATTTTTATTCCTGATTATTTTACATTTAAATTTTCGTCTTATATATTTACATTTAAATTCGCACTATCGATAGAGAATACTTTTAATGCTGCGTGTGCGTACAACCATCTTGTATGTACTAATTAGTCGAAAGAAAAATAACCGCGATTGCGACGTAGTCGTCAATTACTATATTTTTATAAGTTTTCGGCTTCGATGTTCAGTGTGTAGTTATTTCTTCTTTTCGTTCGTCTTGTGTTTCATTTCGTTTTTGTTTTTCTTTCGTTATTGCAGGGAGGAAGGGGAAGTAATACGGATGTTTTTACTTGTATTATAATTCCCCGTCCTTCTGAGATGAAAAAAAAAAAAAAAAATATGGTTACCATAATACAATGCATACCTGATTACCTATACCAACGATGTCGTTAATCAATTCGAGCCAGTAATACTTAGTTTGTTAGGAAAATACATTTTCGAGCATGATGATGTATGTATAGAAAGTGTTAAAATGAAAAATGGGAGAGAGAATTGAATGTTAAGTTTTGTGTATAGTACGTTGTATAAATTATAAATACTTAGTATGTATTTAATGTGTAAATGTGTTCATAGGTAAGTGTGATTGTAACGGATATCGAATGCCCAGATTCCTCTTCCTTTCCTTTTTTTTTTGTGTGTGTGTGTGTGTGTGATTTGTAAGTTTAACGAGAGACTGTATACAGGATGATAGATTATACAACTGAAAATACATATAAAAATAACTGTTATCGAATGTACAGAAAAATTGACCAGAATGACCTATCCAGAACGTAATTTAACAGCTAATATTGAATTAAAATTTAAAAATTGTAAATTGACTGATATTGTTTGAAAAAAAGATGAGCTATTACTTGGCGAATGGATAATCATTATGATATGAAAACGAAAAAAAAAAAAAAAAAATGTTCGAGAAAAAATGCCTTGTATTTATCTACTTTTATTATTTGGCATAACTTTACAATAGGTTTTAACTGTTAATCATTATTCTAATTTCTATTATTACCTAATTCTTGTTGCCTATTTGTTGTTTATAGCCTGTCACTGACGTCATGAAGTTATATAACGGCATTGGCATAGATGTATAGTATATGCAGCGCCGAGTTCAACTACGATAATCTGATCCCCTCTCCTTTTTTTTTCTTCATAGGTGTCGCTGTATAGGCATCTATAAATGTAATCAATGTGCGATATCAGAATTTTGATCTGATCACCAATTCAAGTGGCGGACGTTGTACATGAAAACTTTTCCTACAGATTTTGTCTTATTCACATTTTGCCTATCTCCATCATTGAAGGGGCTGCATTCACTTGAACTTCAATATCCCCTTCAAAAAATCAAGATAGGCAAATTTAGTACATAACAAATAATGCTTCAAAAGTTGTTTTGCACCAAGTTCATTATGTAAAACCACTCTGAAAATTTCTGCCGTGGGATGACGGGGGGGGGGATAAAAAATTATCAAAATCGTACTTCTAAACGATGAACCTTGTACCAGGCAACTTTTGCAGCACTATTTGATTATATACCAAATTTTCCCATCTTGATTTTTTGAAAGTGCTTGTAAAATTCGAACCAATGCTGTCCCTACAATAGCGTAAATAGGCAAAATGTGTACATGACAAAATCTGTAGGAAAAATTTTTATCTACAAGGTCCGCCACTTGAACTGGTAATCAGACCCATAATTCTGAAAATGTTCATTTCCATGCAGCGATATCTATTTGGGGAAGAAGGGGCGAAGGTTAGACTATTGTACTTGAATTTACCTCGGTCCATACTGCACATCTTTGCTAATGCTATTCATGCCGTTTAACGGATTTGTGGGCTCCTTATCAGTTGAACTTCAAAGTAGGGAACTTCAACAAAATGGCTGCTTATCAAATTTCAAAACTTCTTATCATTATTCGATTTATTTGCTATCCTGTGACTGGTTGATGCTTGATGCTATTCTGTTGTACAAAATCATTTGAATTCCAAACTTCAATTTTAATGGATTGAATTTGAAAACTTGTAAAAAGTTTCAGTGAGACGAGAATTAAGCATAGAATTATTGTAAAATCGAAATAACATGCCTACTATAATAATTTGGATGAAGAACATGTACAAAATGGCAATCAAAGACGTTGCGTTACAGAGGGAGCGTCTCCTCTCCCCTGTCGGACATATGCGAATTTAAGTTCATCCTCGCTTCGCTCGAGCATTCGTATTCATTTCCAAATCAGCCCCTCCCCCCCCGCCACCTTTGAACAGAAATATTTCAAGTAGCTAAAATGAGATATTCATTCAATTTTTTTTTGTTACAACCTTCGCCCAAACTAAATCACCAAACTCCGCCAATTTATTGGCTGAAAAAAAAAAGAGGAAAATCGTGCCAACCACACGAACTTACTAAATGAATTTAAAACCCATAAAAATACAATTTAACTAACAAAAACCTAATTTTTTCAAAATTTCTCCTTCGTTTCGCTCGGTCATAAAAATATTGTTTATTTCAATTTGGTGAACTTTGGCACCAAAAACAGTGTTTTTTACGCCATAGAAATCGTGTATTTTAGTTTACGAAAAAAGTTTGAAAAGTTGGTAAAATGTAAAAATTGTAGATTTCAGTTGACAAAGTTTTTGTCTTCCCTCCCCCCCCCCCGGCCAACTGAATTTTGCTTGGCTACGATCCTAATGATAGTTCATGATTCAAAATTTGTAATATTTTATGTTGAATTCTCGTCTCACTGGAGCTTTTTTCAATTTTTCGACATTGTAGCTTTAATCAATCTAAATCTGTAAAGAAATTTAAGTCTCAAACTTGAAGGAATTTTATACTACAGAACAGCATCAGCCACGAGTAACGCAGTAAACAAACTAAATAATGAAAAGAAGTCCCCAAATCTAATGCGCGGCCATTTTGTTCTAGTGCGTTATTACAATTTGTATTGTTTGGATTTTATAATATTCCATGTTGAATTCTTTTCTCGCTGAAGATTTTTCGACTTTTCAAGTTTCTAGCTTCAACCAGTCTGAAGAAATGGAAGTTTGAAATTCAAATATTTTGTGCAGCAGAACAACATCAGTCAATCGTGGCATACTAAACAAACTAAATAATAATAAGAAGCCTTAAAACTGATAAGCGGCCATTTTGTTCAGGTTCGTTATTGAAGGACTTATAGACACTGAAACACCAGGATGGAAATCTCCTGCTCCAGGGGGTAAATGGATATAGATTACGGTTTAGAATTCCGCTTGTATTTCCCTGTAGAGGCACTATTCATTAATTCTGTCTCGACGATCATTGGTCAGAAGTTATTCTTTCTCCAAATAGAAAATCTGAAAGAATCCATGTCTGAGATCTTGACCAATCAGAATTGTGAACAGGTTGAACTGGAATTTTTGAGCAGCGCTCCCAACGGAGAAGTCATGAGTAACGCTGGACAAAACATTTCAGTAATCCTCTTACCGTTGTACCGGCTGGTTTGCATTTTGGTGTTTCAGTATCTAAGTAAAACTGCTTGTTCTCAACAAAGAACAAACAAACGAAGCTACATTCAAATAATATAGTCAAAAGACAATTAAAACTTTTTTCTTCATCGTTCCCTGAATGATCCGACTTTATCTCTCTTAATATTGATAATACCTCGCCCTTAATCGTTACACCAACAAGGCCCATAGCTAAAAAGAGGGGGAAGTAAATTACATCCCTGAGTCATTGCCTTGCTCTTTTTACAAGAGAAAATCTCGTCTTCAGACAAACGGGTACGTGAAATAAATTTTCAGAGTTTAAAAATATCTTGAAAAATTTAAAGTCGCCCCTCCCCCCTCATCATGTCTAGCTTATGAGTCCACCTGTACTTATTATTTAAGCACTTATTACGAAATACAAATTTTACATCCTTCGCCCATCTTGAAAAGCGTATTTTTTTTTGGAGGGGCTTCGTTTACTTAACATTATGAATGTATTCAATAAGTGGTTATCTTATAAAGATTTTATACTCTCGTGTATTATAGGGATAAATATGGCCTAGTAGGAGGAGGTGATTGTTACTTACTTGAAAAAAAAACCTGCTCATTTTCTGTTATATTCTAATCGTGTTTTATTTCTTTGTTTTCCTGTTATTCTTCGTTTTCCGTGTGTTATGTTATTTTTATGGAAAATTTTTCGACGTATTCGCACTAAACTTGAATTATCTTTACAATGATCTCATTATAATATATGGCAGCTTTATTAAGGTTATATTTGAAAAAATCCTCTATGTGCTTGAATTATACCTACCATTTATTCGGCGAATACCAAATTTTTAGATTGTTAAAATAATAATAATACCCGCAGAGTGTAGTGAAGAAGAAGAAGAAAAAAACGAACAAAATAGACGTTTTATTTAGAGGTTCGGAATTTTTTTTTATTTTCGATTTCGACTGATTATTTTATTATAAAATTATGCAATAGTAGAATATATATTATGTAGCGAGTTACTTTTCTATAAAAAAGATAGCCAGTAGCTATATTTTACATTTCTCTTTATTTAGTTTTTAATTACGTACAAAATATCTATGTAAATGATATTAATTTTAATAACGAAACTGTTGGTTTTGATTTTACTGTCGTGTTTATTACATTTTATTGTAATAATTCGTTTTTTTTTGTTTTTTTTTTTTTTTTTTTTTTTTTTTTTTTTTTTTTTTTTTTTTTTTTTTTGAAAATAGTTTAATTTGTTCTAGAAGTTCCTTTTTAACGTATAATCAATTATTATCGTTTTTTGAAACTTCTATCAATAATTTTTATATTATTTTTAACGTTATCCTCTCTCTCTTTCTCTCTCTTTCTTCCCTTTCTCCTTCCCAATTTCTCCTATTTTAATTTACCTAACCTATCTCTACCATTTTATTCCTTTTAACGTATTTGCCTGATTGTTGCTTTTTATTCGTCGTATATACCTATTTGAGTTTTCTGCGAACTCTTTTATCGTTGATTTATTTCATGTTTATTTTTTTTTTTTATTTTTTTTTTTTTGTTTTAAACTAGAGGATTTGTTAAGAAATATATTATTTAAAGCTCTGGTATATACCTACAACTTACGTGATAAACGTTGGTTACCAAAAATATGAAAAAAAAAAAAAAAAAACAAACAAAAACATATGAAACTCTCAGTTAACCAATTTACCTAAGTATCTGAATTAAGCTCTCGTGCCTACCTACTTATTTAATAATTATTTTTACGTAATTTTTTTCTTGTAGTTGATTATCGAGATTTTCTTTGGCTACGAGTACCTAACTATTGTTTCTACATATACAATAACACCACCGTTGATTAATATAACATTTTGAGTAGTTTACAAAAATGATTATTATGTATTTAGTTGTGATAATTTAAAAAAAAAATAATAATGAGTAAAATTTAAACGAATCAAAATAATATACGCTGTAAGATAATATTTATACATATAACTTCATCTATAAACGTTTAAGACTTTTCCATTTATGGGCACTTCTAAGTTTTGTGTAGTTGTTATTGCACTATTTTATCCTTGTAATAAATGTTGTTCCTAGATGTTTAATTATTATGAAAATTATATAATGTAGTAAAAATCGTGTAGTGTTTTTTTTTTTAAATCGTTGCATCAAGATGTGCTAACTGAGCATACGTAAACGAATTATGAAGACCGGTTCCGTACTGGTTGGAATGATAAATGCTCTGCAATTACGAAAATTAACTACTAACTTTTTACTAATTTTTGGATTTTTTTTTACAGGTTGTCAAATCAAGAATGGAAAAACAACAAAGAACCGAGAACCAAAAACGTAAAGAACAAGAACAAAAAAATATTCAGTCTGATTTTCATGACATCACAATCATGAAAATTGGAAAAAGCATCGCATTGCAATGCTTTTTTCCCAATCAGCATTGAAAGTAGGAAGGGTTCAATGGAGCTAAAGAGTCAAACCCCCAAAAGGCACATCTGAGGTTCTTACTGACTACACATACCTAATTTCAACTTCATAGCCCAATTTGGAGGAGAGTTATACGAGGAACAAACTCAAAAAATGGGAAAAACCGACCAAAAACCACACATTTAAGGTTGTAAGGAGATGCAATGGGGGTGAAAAGTCAATACCTCTAAGCGGCACATCTACGGCCCCTACTGAATGTACGTATCTAATTTCGAGTTCCTATAGCCCAATTTGGAGGAGAGTTATACGAGAAACAAACTCAAAAAATGGGGAAAACCGACCAAAAACCCACATATTGCAGATGTGTGGGATTGCAATGAGGCTGAAAAGTGGAGAGCCCCAAAAAGCGTATCTAGGGTCCCTACTGAATGTACATACCAAATTTCAACTTCTCAGCTCATTTTGGTGGGGAGATAGGAGAGGAACAGCTCTTTTCCAGGGTCAAAAAATGGGAAACCCCCCTCATACCTCCCCTGCTAATTGACCTGGGAGGTTGATTTTTGGATGTGTAATGAAACTTTGGATTCTCTATCAATTGATTTGAAAAGGAAAAATTTTTGTGTTTTTGTCGCTCTGTGTCGCTTCCCTCAAAATGGGGCACAACTGAATTTTCATCCAAGGTCATCCCCACTCAATTATATCTAATCCGTTCTCGAACTGAGTCAATTGACCGAACTGGAGCGATTTTGATCTATATAGAGCGGAGTAAATTATTTTAATGTCCGGGGGAAAAAATAAATATCCAACAAGGCCAAAAATTGTTTTAACGGTCTTCTGTGACTCCAAAACAAATTTGACTATTTTTGAAGAACAAAAACAACTATTTTAGGTTTTTTTTTATTTTTTCTTTGAATTTCAGCAGACATTTCCTTGATTTGTTGCAATTTGAATGCAATTTTGTTGTTTTTTTTTGAGGTCTTGCTCTCATTTTTTTCAATTTTTTCGTTGATTAGACGATTTTTAGTCAAATCTTGAGCTAAAGAATAAAAACCAACGAGAACCAAACATAACCAAATAAAGAACAGGAATAGAAAACGAGAATTATACTTTAAGATCCGTGAAGAACAAGAACAAACGAGAACAAAGTTTACAAATCCTAAATAAAAACAAAATCAAGAAGAGTAAAAATTTTGATTTGTTAGAATAAGAACGAGAACCGAAATTCTCTCGTTGTTCCATCTCTGAGTTGGATAAAATTAAAGAACAAAGAACACGAACAATTCATAGAAAAAAATTAATGAAAAGGAATCAGAATACCAGAAACTATTTATCAGTTTTTTTATTTTGTTGTTCTTTATCATTCTTTAATTTTCTTCATCGTCGTTTTAATGGTAAAAATCAAAATAAAACTGGTATTTCATCAATTTTTTACATTATCCTACTGATTTTGAGTTGTCATCTTTTCAATTCTGCGGTATATTGCAAATATTTTCATGTAAATAGCACAAATCTGTACTAAAATTTATAATAAGATTCGTTGCATGAATGTTGTTAATGTACCTACTTGGGTGAAGATAAAGGTAATAAACTTAAAAATTATTATAAAATTTTCAATTAACGTTTTTCATTCGCTTTTACTAACACACAAAGAACACAAATCATTCTTTTTCTTTGAATAATCAGAACAGGAGTGGGAACATCAACGGTTCTTGTTCTGTTCCTTTGTTCCTGTCTACGCTTCACTTATTCTCATTCATTGTTCTCGTTCTTTTTCATTTTTCGTAGTTCTTTTTTTTGTTTTTCGTTTTTCCATTGCCCCTCATGTGGTTCCCATTCATTCTTTGTTTGTTCTTACGTCTTCAATTATAAAATGTAACATTTTTTTTGAACTGTTCTGAAACCAATAAACTGAAGATAATAGAAGTAAAAAAGTTCATGCTACGGTACACAAGAGGCTAAGAATATTGAAAAATTTCAAAATCAAATAAGAACGAAGAATGAAGAACAACGGTATATGTTCCTTCTCATCCTGTTCTTATTGTTGCTGAACATTTTCTCAAACCTTGGTTATGGTTCCGTCGCTCGTTCTTTGTTCCAGAAACAAATTTGAATTCATGCGTTCTTATTCTTTGTTCAATTTCTCAGCAATTGAAATTTTGTCTTTTGTGTTCTTTCAATGTTCTCGTATTTCGTTGTTGTTGTTATTTACAACACTTTTTTTCTGTTACAGATTTCGATTACATTTACTTGTTCGAATTTTTGTAGAGGAGGGCAGGAAAAAAAAGTTGAAAACTAAAAAACAATAACATTTATTTTAATTCAGAAAGGTGAATCAGCTTTTACAACCTGTTAAAATTGGTCTAATCAGAATCTTGATATGTAATAGATTAGAACTAATGATGAAAAGAATGCTGATCACGGTTAAACTCGAGTTTTATACCCAAAATTTACGGTTTTTCATTCAGAAGTGAAAAGAGTTGGAACTTGTGTAATTTTTTGTACTTATGTATTTGAACTTGTGTAAAATTACAACCTCTTAAGATTGAAGTATGAGTTACGTATTGCCAAGAAGTCTAGTTCAAATTTCGGAAGATTTGCTGAAGTGTAGAGTAGACTGAGTAAATGTCCTACGTGGCTATTCGTAAAGTTATCTGTTGTTTCTGATCTTGACTAAATTATGCAGTTATTCCAACTTATACTGAATTACTGCCTGCGGTTTCAGTTAACAATTCAACACTGATGGTTGGAATTATTACTAATCCAAAATTTGTCTATATCTATTTCTATATTTTTTTCGTCATCGGCGGAATTCAACAACATCGTATACTGAAATTCGAAATTTCAACGGGATTTATTTTACAACACGACTTCATGATTGTAGGCAAGTATTGATTTTTATGGTTATGTATTCTCATACCAGCAGTAATTAATTATTTAATTAATCAACTGTTGAAAAATAATCAGACAAAACAAGACTCATGTATGTTATTTTTCTTTTGCCTGTAGTGTTGATGAACCAAAGATACTACGATTGTTCCGATTCTGTAATTACTTTGTACTGACACACTGGTACCGTGGAGATTACGGTAAACTAGAAAATTCCCATTGCTTATCAAATTCCAGCTCACATTGATAAGATCATGTATTTACCTGTAGGCATTTAATTAATCCACTTGCAAAGTGTATTTTTAATTTTTTTTAAATTTCAATTATCTCTCAACAGCTCAATATTGTGAATTTATTCAATACCGATGATCGCGTTCATCGGTAACTCAATCTTTCAGTTGATAATTTGAACGTTTGAATAATGCAACCATTATACAATGTACTAGTTAAACTAACAGTGGTGACTATTTTTTTCATATTATTTTATTATTACGTTCCGTTGAAACAATTTCGAATGTTGGATATAAAACGTAAACTGATTCCGGAATCAAATGCAGTTCTTGATACGGTATCCGATTCTTCATCCGAACCGCCGATATACATTTGGTGTATAATGTTGAAAATCGACAACTATGATTCTTTACTTTTGAGAAAACTCAAAGGGTTTTCTGATTCATTATTACAGCATACGAGACGTCGTATCTCGTTAAATATTCTAACCGATGCGAAGAGTCGTAGTTTTGTACTAGAGATTCTTCATCGTAAGAGTAAATCTGTTCGTGATCAATTCCATGAAGTATGTTTATTTCAATTCTTATCATTTGCTGATTACGCATCGTTAATTTACTACTAAAGTAATAACAATTTATTAAACCGTAGGTATTATTTCACGACGTTGTTAACGCTTCAGCCAAGATAACGTTTATAACGAACGTTATGCAGGAACATTTCAGTTCAGTACCGGGCACGTATTACAGCGACTCGCTATTTTACCTGTCTCTCGGATTGTACAAAATCGCACCAGAGGAACACGAAAAAGTAATATTGTTAGATGTTGATGTGATATTTCAAAATGATATCGAAAAGTTGTATCGTTACTTTGACGAGTAAGTAATCATTACGACGTAATATATGTATTAATAAAACCGTAAATTATTTATGTACCTCTGTTCAATGTTTAGTTTTGGTAACGAGACGTTATTCGCTCTAGCTCCGGAACTCAGTCCTGTATACCATCATATTCTGTGGAAATACAGACAATCAAACGATAACACCACTTTCGGCGAACCGTTACCCAATGGTTTCCCTGGTGTAAACAGTGGAGTTGTATTGATGCATTTAGATCGTATCAGACGATCGAAAAAATACACTCGTTACATTTCCAAACCTTACGTTGACGAAATAACAAAAAAATATCTGTTTAAAGTTAGTCGTGTAAATGATCAAGTATTTAGTAAGAAATTAAAATACTATCTAAATATCTTCGTGTGATTTACAGGGTCACTTAGGAGATCAAGATTTTTATACATTGTTAGCAGCCGAAAATCCTCAAATCGTATATCAGTTACCTTGTAATTGGAATCGTCAATTATGCCAATGGTGGAAAAATCACGGATACGCTGACGTTTTCGATAAATTTTCACGATGCGATGGTCCTATTTACGTTTATCATGGTAACTGCAATACTCCTATACCAGTCAATTAATACTAATTTTTTTTTTAATGTCTGTTTGGTGCATATATTTCTAGTCATTACGAGTTAGGTTACGTATCATTTGTTATTTTATAATACCTATTCGTTTTATTTATTTTACTTTTTTTTATACGTGATATTTTGTAATGTAAAAGTGTAACTACATATATATGTGTTATTTTTTTTTTTAACTTATAATCAGAGATACTACATGAAGATTTTATCATGTTTATTTTATTCAGTATTTGACGATTCGAATATTTTTCCGGATACAGATTAGTCTCGCGTTTCACTTTTTTCTCCTCGGGATGGAAATCTTGAATACTTCTGATAAACGCGTCTTTAGTTCGTGCATCGTTTTCGTGATAAGTGAGTCTACTTCTAGATCATTAAACCCCCTTCGGTTAGATTGTAATTGGATAGAAACGCAAATGAAACTACGCACAACAATAAGAGCGATTAGAACGTGTAGTGAAGGAAAATACTCCTCTGCGTGGAAACAATTGGCTTTCTAATCCGACAGATAAACAGGTATCCGTATCGCATTTCCTTGAAATAAAAGTTACCGGAAGGATCGGTACAATGAAGCCATTGTCAGGCCTAAATTAAATTAAAATTTTTATTTTTTTAGAATGTATAAATCTTTCTTTGGTTGCTTATCACGACGTACTTTACATCAGTAATATGAACATTTGTACGCTTGGCCCACGTAACACTCACTTTCTAGCGCTTCAGTGAAGTATTCGTAAGCCCTTAAATGAGAACAAGAGACAATAGTTCCAATAGCTGCAGAGTAAAAAAAGCATCTTTTTGATAAAATTATTAAAAATAAGGGTAACGTTTGTAGATTAGATAAGCAAAAGATCCTAGGAAGAGGGTTCTAAAAGTTCTCAAAATTGTTTAAATCAAAAAAATGTATTCGGATGTACCGTCACTAAATTAATTAGACAATGACTCGCTGTAAGTGTTTAGTTTGCCAAAATCGTCGATATTTTTGAAATTTAAGTTTGCATTATCGATATTAACAGGACATTCACGCTGTTTAATTTCAGCGTTTGCATACAAATCTATATGCCCTATGCGAATAGAAGAATCAAAATCAAAACCCAACGTTACCAAATTTCATCTTTCATCAATATTAATTCTAAGGAAATATTTAATTTAGATTTCTCGCCAATTGACTACCTATCGGAAACATGATTCCAAAACCAAGTAGAATGAATGGACCAGCATTTGTATGAATAACATCGACGTTATTTGCATCACTTTTATCCAAATCTACCATTAGATATATAATGTATGTCTACGAAGAAAAGTTCTTTTTTCTCCTAAAAATGACAAAATATTTACTTGGGAAAGAACAAGATTTTTTTTAATTCTGTGGAATGTGGAAAAATTCAGTTAAAAATAGAGAAAACTTTGAGTGCGCTGGAACATACATTAAATAATTACTCGTACCGAAGGATCAAGATCTTCAAAACGAGGTTGAGCTGGATCCAAAAGACAATAAAATAAAAAAAAGGTAATACGATTTTTAGGAAGATTTTAAGGGCCTGACCTGTAATTCTACCAAATTGTCCGTTGAATTTTTTCGCACAATATGGAGCGATATGAGATCCCAAACTATGTCCAATCAAATGAACACCTTCTAAATCAATCTTGTGATACTTTTCGCAACGATTGAAGAACCAATATATTTTGTTGAGAGATTTTATTACCAAATGAATGAGAAATACCGATTTTGAAAAATATTTTATTTCAAAAACCAATCCATTTACCCAGCTATTTCAGTTCCAACTACTCGAGTATCGAATGCAGCTTGACGATAACTTGAAGTAATCGCAGCATCTCCTCAATTTACGACAAACACGTTAGCATCTCTCAGTATACAATAAAAAAGCATGGAGTATTTTTCTGACTAGTACGTTCGAGCAAATTGAAACTCGGAAATAACATTGGCTACTTTTTCAAATAAGCATGTTTCATTCGATCAATCCACGAGAAATTTCCATCATTATGGTAAACACGTTAAATTTTCTTCATCTGTCAACATAAGCATCTGCTGAAATATTTATCGTAGGTCTTAATTCGATCTTATATTATTTTGTACGCCGGATTTCTTCTGTAAACGCAAATAATTTAAATTGAAATAACATCAAAGATGTAATGACAGGCACCTGTAATATTTTCTGGTTCTACCTTGCACTTCGAAGCAGCTCTACATTGATGCTATTCGGATGTAAAGGTGCCGGAAAAGGTCGAGCTATAGAAAACCAAGAATGACTGGGAGAAAAACAATCTAAATCTTCGTAACAAAATTCCAAACCAGATACGCAACGTGGAAAAATTGTATCGAGTGGCGTTTATTAAAGAAATAAAGTGTAATCAATTTTACTTTAACTATGATACTAACATAATCGATACAGCCAAACCATTAGTATCGCTCCAGCTGTAAACATCATACTCCTTGAATTACTTTAGGCATTAATTTGTGTCTTGAAGTTGGAACCTAAAGGTTTTCAAATACTTCAACATGGATTCAATAGTAGGAGGCTTCAAAAATTGCGGAAACAGAATACTTGTTTTCCAATTTTCTGCAGAATGACGAGTAAACATTCCTCATTATGAAAACATACGTTTGTCTCCTGTCTTCAATCGATCATTACTTAAGTAACCCACTATAAACGATTTCCTTAGGTTCAAGGAAGTGTATTTTCTCTTTTCGAAGATTAAGCAAGTTTTACCTGATTTTTTTTTCGTACTCAATTAACCTGTGTTTGCCGAACAGTACTCTTCTTGTAATGGAAATTGAATTTGGACGTTTGAGGTTTTCTAGAAGTGATATTCGGAGTTTGTGACGTTGAGAGTTTAATATTTAGTTGAGCTACATATACAGTACATTGCAAAGCCATTTTAAGCTGAAAAATAACGATAGTCCAAGATCTAAGCGAGTTATAGGGAAACTAATCCCAGGTTTGAATTCTACGCGATCTAAATGTAAATACTACGTATGAATAATTATTGTCAACAATGGCAAAGAGTTCGTTGAAATTTTCAATATGAATATGTAAGATAAGATAATAACTACTATATCTTACAAAAAACAAGAATGATTTCAGAGTGATTCATTTCAACTACCCGATTTTTCTTGCTTTGTTGCTTTTCGTTCCCGCAGATTGCTATAGTTTAACTAGTGTAACAGATCGCTGATATGAATAAAGAATGAAGAACAGCGTTTTCCTTACCAACATCTGTAGAAAGTCTATGGAATTGGAAGTTGATTTCTCAAAGTATTGTTTGTTCTTATGTAACGTTATTTTAAAATCCCAACGGTCATTTTTGAATCTCATCGGCTGTCGTGATAAGTGGTAAGTGAAGTAAATAGTGATTTGTGTTGTACTTGTAGTTGAAAATGTTTTACTGTAAATGCTCTGTTTCATTTTTAACGTCCTTTACTACTTATTTGTTTGTGACCGAAGACGCTAATTCAATTGATATTACTTGATACTGGTTGTCTTAGCTGGCTAGCTAAGCCGGTCGACTTACTTCCGGAGTTGGTAAATAACACTTATACGATCCTTCATATTGTTTGTGAACGTTTAGTCATTTCTACACATGATTCATTATTCCGAAGGTTAAATTACATATTAATCGCTGAAGAATCTCGTTAGATTATTCGTGTACCGTTGAGGCAAAAGTTTCCATTACTGAATCGATTAATATTTCCAACTGGACAGATTCTGAAAACATGGTTGGATTTGTTGAGTTGGATTCATTTCCATCGTTATGATTGTAAGTAGCCATTTGTTGACTATATGACGATTCCGGTACGATTCCACCGTAATAATAATAATAATAATTTCACGCAATGTTAGTTCAGTACTGTAGATTTTTGAGTCAATATTTTTATACAGCTTTCAGAATTGTTCTCTAAATGGCTTGCCATTGGGGTGTAAGTAATTCATCGTTGTTTAAAGATGTTTTTCATTTTTCATTCATTACAATAAGAGATGTTGCGGAATTCATTTCTGTTCACTTCAAAACATTACGTTACGAAAACAAAACACAGTCAAGAACCAGTTTGTAGTTCGATTGATATGAACGATGGGCTTTTAAAAGAACAATTGGCACTTGGAAATTTTAATAGTATGTATACGTTATACATTCGGAACGTTATTGAACTTTTTAATTGAAATTACACCAATAGGAATTGATAAAATCTTCATGAATTTTACTCGGGTAGCTTGAAAAGGGAAAAAGAGAACGCAAGCAATATAATAGACCAAAACCTTTTTTAATGATGATATCGAAAGAATTTGTGAAGACAGCGATGCCCTTTTGTGAAAAAAGTTGAATATCGTAGAGTTTCAACAATAACGCCACAGGTGGTACCAAGTGGTGGTTTTTGACAATATAAATTTGCAAAACTTATTATATCACAATAATTATTCGTTCACTATTAACATTTCAAAGACATTCTTGACAATTATCGAGCCTTCATTATCACTAAAAATAATGCTTTATTCTTACCTTTTTTCTTTTCTTTTTTTTGCAGATGAAAGAAATTTCGCCGATTACTTGAATAGCTCGAGTCCAAGAACTTGATAACGTTGAATGAACTTCACAAGTACGAAAGCAAAAGCACAGTTGATTTTATTCGCCAAAATTGAACAGAATTTATACTAGTGCAGCGACTAAGTATGTGATTCAACTCGTTCGTAATCTTCATTGAAAGTGATACAATTAATATTCATATTACTCGAAATTCTTGAACAATTTCTTCGAAAAACAGTGTCTTTTAAAAGATAACATCTCTTCCAGCCAAGATGAAAACGTCTCGAGTATGGCGTTGGTAATAAATAAGAAATACCAGCAAAAATATGAATTAGATTCCACATTATGAAAATCAACATCGTATATTTCGTTTTGTAATTGCATATGCATCGTATGTTTGAAGAAAAGAGAAGTAATGGTAAAAAAAGATTAAAACAAAACTAGTAGAAAAAATTTCTCTTTTTTAAAATAACGTTCGAGTATTGCCAAATCCAATTAATTTCGAAATTCAGTTTGAAAATTAACCCGTAACATTGTGGTGCGTCCCCAAAAAATATTTTCACTATGAAAAAATGAACATTTTCAATTAAAATATCATGAAACGGAAATTTGTTCAAAAAATGTTCAGCCAATAGGTGGAGAAGAATTGGCAGTTTATTTTACTATTTTCATTCAATATTTGTGAGACAAGTATTTGATGATTCGAATGTTTTGCAGGATACTACAGATGAATTTCGCGTTTCACTTTGTTCCTTGGAAAGAAAATCTTGAATATGTCTGGTAAATAAGTCTTTACATTGTACATCGGTTTTGTAATGAGTAAGTCTGCTTCTAAAACGGTAAACTCCATTCAATGAGATTTCAAGCCAGAGTACTTGCATAGAAAGAAACGCAAATGAAACTATACTCACGACAATAAGGACTAATCGGATTTGTAGTGAAGGAAAATACTCCTCTACCTGGAAACATTTCGCTTTCTAATCCAACAGATAAACAGGTATACGTATCGCATTTCCATGATACAGGAGTTACTGGAAGAATCGGTACAATGAAACCGTCGCCAGGCCTGAATTTAATTCGAATATTTTTAATCTTTTTAGAATATGAATCTTTCTTTGGATATTCATGACAACATCACTTACCAGATATCATTAATACGAATGTTTGAAAGCTTGGCCCACATAATACAATTACTTTCTAACGTTTCTATGAAGTATTCGTACGCTCTTAAGTGAGAGCAAGTCGCGATGGCTCCAATAGCTGCGAAGTAAAAAGATGTCGTTTTGATCACAGTTATTTTGATCAATTTATTGTAGGTTAGATCCGAGCAGAGGAATTCTCAGAGCTCTTGAAATAATTGCGATCAAAATCTATAAAGCCAGAACCAGATCTATCAGCGTCGATTTAATTAGATAATGACTCACTGTAAATGTTTAATTTGCCAAATTCTTCGATATTTCCAAAATTAAGGTTAGCATTTTCGATATTAACCGGGCATCCAGGTTGCATAATTCCACCGTTTGCGTACAAATCTACATGTCCTGCGCGAATGGATCAAATTTTGTTTTATTAATTTTAATCATGATTGGATTTCTAGGCAAGTACCTACCTATCGGAGACATGATTCCTAGACCAAATAAAACAAAAGGTTTAGCATCTGTATGAATAACGTCGACGTATTTCGCATCACTTTTATCTAAACGTACCAAAGGATCAAGATCTTCAAAACCAGGTTGAGCTGGATCCAAACCTAAATGTTACAAAATGCATAACAAACGAATGGCATACAATGATCAACTTTGCCAATGGAAAAAGGTAAAACTGTTATTAGGAATATTGAATACCTAACCTGTTATTCTACCTATTCGTCCATTGAATCTTTTCGCGCAATAGGCAGCTATATGTGATCCTAAACTATGTCCGATTAAGTGAACACCTCCTAAATTAATTCGGTAATATTTTTCGCAGTAATCCAAAAACCTACACGAAATTTCATTACCGACCAAATGAGAAGAATCAATTTTGAAAAATTTCAATTCAAAAACTAATCCAATTACCTGGCTATTTCGGCTCCAACGACTCGAGTATCGGATGCAGCTTGAAAATAATTTAAAGTAATCGCACCATCTCCCCAATTTACTACGAACACGTTAGCATTTCTCTGAATAAAATAGAAGCAAAGAGTATTTTTGCAACTATCAGGAACAAATCAAAATTCAGAAACAACGTTACCTACTTTTTTCAAATACGCGTGTTTCATTCGATCAATCCACGAAAAATTCCCATTCGTAAAATATCCGTGAATAATAAACACGTTAAATTTTCTTCGTCTGTCAAAATAGGCATCTGCTGGAATGTTTATCGTAGGCCTCAATTCAATCTTGAATTTGTAAGCCGGATTTCTTCTGTAAACGTGAAAAATTTCAATTAAAATAACAACGAAGATGAAATGACAAACATCTTATAATACTTTCGGGTGTTACCTCGTACTCAAGAACAACTGTACGTTGATGATACGTGGATGCAAAGGTGCCGGAAAAGGTCGTGCTATAGAAAACCAAGGAGGATCTGTAGGAAAACATCCTAGATCTTCGTAACAAAATTTCGAACAAGATACGCAATCTGAAAAAATTGTACCGTGTGGGCTTCGTTAACGAATTAAGTATGATTAATTTTTTTTCCAACTATGATACTGACATAATCGATATAACCAAAACACTAGTAGCACTCCAGCTCCTAATATCATATTCCATTAGTTATTTTAGGCACTAATCTGTTTATCTTTCGACGGTGAAAAAACTCACAAATACTGAAATTGTTTGAAAATAAAAGTACCAAATCAATATATCCGCCTGAAAAAAAATACAAGGTGATGAATGCATTGCTTATGACACTGAAGGGCTTATTAGTTCCGGATAGTTGCACTTACTCACACAAATAATATTCCTTCGTTTATCATTTAAACACAATTTACAAGCACCTTCCTGCTACTGATGTGCTTAGTTTATCGTTATTTTTATACAATCATCGTCGTGTATAAATAGCATTGAAAATAATTGTAATACAGTGTTTATAATTTTCAGTATTTTGAATGTAATGTGCGAGTAATACAAGGCGACATTTTCACACAATTGATTTGATTTTTGATGGAAATCTGTCGGAAGCTTGGCAAGTTTGTAAGGTCATTTAATTAAAAAATATCAGTGGATGGTAGCTACATAGAACATCATCAAGACGGAAGCTTCATGGTTTCAAAATGGATTCGATGAAAGCAATCTCAAGATGATGGAAACCGAATGCTAGTTTTCCAATTTTCATGTAAAACGGTGAGTGAACCCTAAAAATAAACCATAAAATCATTTTTTATAATGTTTTGCGCCTTCAATTGATTACTACATAGGCAACTTATTTTACATGTTTTTTTTATTTCGAAAAAAATACAATTCGCTTGAAAACTAAGCAATTCATATCTGATTTTTTTTTACAAATTCGTATTTGCCGATCTGGAATCTCCCTGTGACCGAAATTTCAGTTGTGGAAAAATTGTCGAATTCGTCTGTTTAGAAAATTACCAACGAAGAATCAAACATGATCGTACCTAAGGTAATTTATTTACGTGTTTAAATGATAAATTTAAAGATTTGCGGTTTGTGTTGATTATTAAAAGTTGAGAAGCTTTCATTCTCAAAAATTTTGAGTTTTACTCTAACCTTGAAATATAATCCTGTAAACTTGACCCATTTGGCGAAAAATTCCAATCGTACAAAAATTATGAAGACCTTTTCCGTCACTTGATTAAAGGTTTTAGCGGAAATGACTCAAGTATTTTTAATACCTTTTCGGCTTGAAATTGTATTTTTCATTAGGATTCATTTTTCAATTGAAATGTTCAAATTGCTGTAGGGTTGAATGATGTAAGTTTCATTTTTTTGTATTATTTTCATTCGCAGTTATTTTGATGGATTACATATTCTCGCAGAGACTCTGCTGTCCAGTATTTTCAAATTTCAAGAGTTGCCAAGAATTGAAGCGATTTTCCCGGACAATTAAACTGATATTTTTTTCAGTCAGGAACTGCGGTATGATTATTTCATCTTGAAAAAATTTGGTGAAAATAATGATAAATTAAGATAACGTAAAATATTTTGAATTTAAATCAAAAAAATATTTCACGTTATTGATATAATTTGAACAACAACAAATCTATTATAATATATTATTTAATTATTAATTACGTAATTTACAATCATCCGTTGAAATTTAAATTCCAATTAAGAAACTGCAGTAGTTTCATCAAGTTCTGTATGGAACGCTAGTAACATTTCAACATGTTGACTTTTCTCTTTTTCTGAGATCTATGAGGCCAATGGAATAGAATTATGATTCATTCCGTGTGTATTTTTCGGTTTTTGTGGTTGTTTTTGGCAAATGGCGTGTTGAAGATGAATTATTCGTAAAATCATAAGCACTTTGCCAGTTTTATAAGAAATTTCTTTAGTGAAGATAACATTAACTGTGTGTAATTAAATTATCCTACTTGCGTCAACAGTGCAGTTTTACCTATTGGAGGAAAATGTGCCCGAAGAATGGAAGATGTTTCTCTGCGCTAATATCATCAAGTTGAGGTGAGTAATTATGAAATTTTCTATCTAGTTTATTTAATTTTAATTATATTACTGTAATGAACGTTTATTTAAGATCGCTGTCAAGTAATATCGATGAAGAAAATGTAGCAATTGTATTATATCCGATTGGTGTTTTAAACGTAGCTGCTTGCTGTACTGACTACGGAACAGTTCGTTATTTTTGAAATTACTTAAAATGTTTCGTGTTCGGTAAGTAAATATGATTGGTTCATTTTTGAATGGCATGACATTGAATAAAAAGTTTTGTTATTTTGTTACTTCTATTAGGTATGGTTTTCTGATGTATCGAATAGTTGGAAGTTTATGAACGAAGTGAATCTTTACAGAAGAATATATTTAGGAACTGTTCTGTATAATTCGTTCCAATGATGCAACGAGTAAGTGTATTTAAATTTCGTAGTAAAGTTTTACTGGTTTAAATTGAACAATGCTTTATATTCACGCGAGTTCAACCAGTAACTGATAAATTATGTATAGTGTTTCTTTTCTTCAGCCGTGAAGAAGAATTGTGTTCATAAGACTTCAAAAACTTTAAACAACTTTTTTATATCTAATCTTCTCTCGTAAGTTGTATTCTTTATTCTACTTATATGTTGCATTCAAATGTGTTTGAAGCGTGCTTGGTAAAATTGTACTCAGGTGGTTGAAAAAGGAAAAGGGAACGTAAACAATGCAATAGACCTTTCTCAAATAATAGAATTGAAAGAATTATCGGTGACAACGATGGTCTTTTGTTTTGGTAATAAAATTTATAACAGGATCTGCGAGATAAAATCTGAGCAATGGTACAGAATTTCAACAATAACGCCACAGGTGGTGCATTTTGTGATATGGTATGATTTGAATGGAACAAACTGAACAATTGCTTGACTGGAGCTGGTTTTGTGGTTTTTGTTATCAAAGGGTAATAAATTTGCATTCGCACGGCAGGTGTTTAATTTTATAATACAGGTGGTGAGATGTGATTAGAACAAAGCAAATTCTGAACAATAGGAAAGCATAGGATGGGTAGGATTGTATACATTGTTAAGGAAGGGTAATAAATTTGC
>FIZR01009710.1:0-11319 GCA_900060175.1 Ferrisia virgata | reverse complement strand
AATATTCTAAGAGAAACTGGACGTGAAACTACATTTCTTATACTATCTATCAGTAATATAAATAGTATGGTGCCAAGTACTGATCCTTGTGATACTCCATTTTCAATTTCATACAAATCTGAGAATATATTATTGATTCTGACCTTGAACTTTCGTTGGGATAGGAAATTAACGATGAAGAATGCCAAATGGCCTTTTACTCCAATTGAGTGAAGTTTTTCAAGTATTTTGTAGCGCCAAGCTTTGTCATAAACTTTTTCAAGATCAAAAAAGACTGCAAGGACATTTTGTTTATTTTGGAAAGCTGTGGAGATTTCATTTGTAAGGCTGAAAAGGTGATTCTTACTGTAGGTAGGTATCCACCAAGCATACGATTTTCGCCATACCTAAGTAAGTAGAAGTACACATGCATGGATGTGTAATACAAATCGTCGTCGTATACTTTGATTTCAATTAATAATTCGTAAGTATGCTACGAACTACACATCAGGTATACCGTACTATATACCTACACCACAGCACACTATAATTATCGCTGATACGAGGTAAAAAGTTGCCTTTGTGGTGCCATATCCCTCCCTTCTACCAGCACGACCTCGTCACCGCGAGGTAAATACCAATTATTCGTTATTGTCGTTAACGTTCGTCTTAGGTACAATACAAGTACTATAGACTTTTTGCGTACGCGATTTACTCGTTTAACAGAGCAATTTAAACTTTTCGTATACGTAGTAGAGAGCCAGCTCTACAGCTAGGTAGGAGGTAGCTCTTTCCTAGATATAAGTATAGTACCGGCATATACCAGCTTTTAAGTTCACCACCGCCACCGACGACGTCGTCTTCACGTTTGAAAGCTGCGAATAGCCTCCTCCGTTCCTTCGAAATCCACCTTCTTACTCGTAACAACACTACACACGTACTTCTTCGGCGGTACTTTCAATTTAAATCGCGGGCAAAGTTTCTTCATAAAGTGATATGGAAGCGCGGATTTGGTATATATATGTATATATATACCAACTATACTCTTATAGTACGCGTAAGAGGGACCGGCGTAGGGGCAGGGGCTGTGTCGTCGCCCTTAAAACAGAGTTTTGTTTAAATAGACGAATATGAGGCGAAGCAATTGAATACGAATTATTTCTTTTGGCTAAATTTATAGTGCACGAGAGGTACCTACGTATATGTACCCCGTCCCTCCCTCGCCATCCTCCTGGTCGGTAGTTGGTTGGTATTTACCGCGTGCCAGCGTTCAACTTCTCTCTGTTTAACTTCTTAAATGCTCAAACGTCGCGTCGCGACGCGTCGTTTCCTTTCTCTTCTCTTTGCTTCGTCGTCGTCGTCGTCGTCGTCGTCGCACTGCAAAGGGTAGGTACACCGTAGACCTACGTTGCTGCCTTTGGTTCGAGATCAGTTTTCAATTTAGAAGACGACGGATGGAGGCGAGGCGATGTACGAAGCCGCACCGCACCGCGCCGGAGCGATACTGGCGGAAGAAATAAAAAAATTATATTAAAGTTGGAATTACAGTTTGACGTTTAATTTTTACTCGCTTTCGAAGGCGCGAGTAAGAACGTAAGATGGACTGAATCGGGGGTACGGATACGAGGAGAAAGAGAGCCGTAGATTGGAGGAGGGGGCGGGGTAGAGTTGTACGCTCGTACACACACACATACATACTGCGGCGAAAAGTCATTTACATAACGTAATAAAATTGTCGAAAGTTTTAATCAAATGTAGGCTAAAGTTTAGTGAAATATAAAGGGCGCACGAGAGATTTCCTTCCAATTGTATTTTATATACGTCATTTTTATATTCCCTTCTTTCTTCCTCTCTCCATTTCTCTCTCTCTCTCTCTCTCTTTCTCTTATTTGCTATGTACCCCTTTCGTCATTTTTTCCTTTCCTTTCCTTTTTTTTTTCTTTGATACCAAAGTAATGAGTTGGTTGTTTTTTCTTTTTGATTTTTTTTTCTCGGGATTTGAAACCGTTTTCTGTAGAGTTTGTTCGTATTGAAGTTTGTGTTTTCCCCTCTCCTCCACTGCTCATAAGGTAGGAGGTAGGGGTGAGCCGTATATTCACATATCAAAAGCATTTGACACTGTGTACTACATATAAGATGGACACCGTACTGCAATGGCTTGGTTTCAATCTTGAGACTGGGAGTATTACCAACCGAATACGTAATCCAAGAGCAACTTTCATGAACTTTTCACCCGAAAAGGTGGATGGTGCAAAGTGATGCTTTTTTATGAAATTCATCGCGCCAAGTCTAAATATTCCAATCTGCCAGGACTAAAAAGCTGCCAAGAAGCTTTTAGACAGGGTTAAAAAAAAAGGGGTTGATTGCAACAGTATGGTAATGTATCGTAAATAAATTTTATCGCCAAATTAAAATTTTGAAAAGTTATTCGCCCTTCTCCTCCCACGTCACAGTCGGATCAAGTAGTTTTTTTCTCAAATAAATAAATAAATGGATGGATCAATTTTAGCTTCTTTTTTTTTTTAATATTATATCGTCGATTAAAACCACGTTATCTATCGAATTACGGTGGATGAGGGATGGGAAGGGGGGTATAAACAAAATCTATTTTGGGGTCCTAGAAGACCATGAAGACCGTGAAGACCGTTTTCGACGATGTAAGATATAGCAGTTGTTCCGCATTAAGCTCGTTATCCTGATACCAGTGATCGGTCAACTCATGAGACTTACCTGTAGAAGGGTTAGTATACCCAAAAAATCAAAAGGAGCGTGAATATGCTATTTTTAAAATTTTATTTTTACTTGAATATGCATTATGAGGTCCCCAATAAAAATCTCTAAACTGAGTAGCAGTATGACCCCTTCCCCCTCCCTCCCTTCCGCCACAAAATGGCTTGAAGAGAAATCCTCAAAGTTGCTTTACAACGAAGAAAAATATTTTTTTCCCTTAAAAATGTGTAATTTTTTCCATTTTTTAAGTCAATATATTTTTTTTTCGCTATTGGAGACCAACTTTCAAAGTTTATGCTCGGGGTACTGAAGGGAGGGGGGTACTTCAACTCGTTTTAAAAATTTTCATTAGGGAATTCATTATACGTTTCTCAGAAGTTATTCACAAAAAATTGAAAAAATTGAAAATTTTCAACTTCATTTTTTTATAAGTACGTTGTCACAGTTCGCAAACCACTTTATCCCCAACTTAATTTTTTTTTTTATCAAAGCCGCTCCCCGCTCACTTATATTCCTTGCCTTATGGCAGAATTCTTTTGCTTCTCTCATATTTACCTTCAAAATTAGAATTTTTTTTCCATTTTTGTCCAAAAATGACTGAATATTTTTTTTCTTCAGTTGATATTTTCTTTCTTCGAATGAATGCAACCCTCGGGGTTAGCCCTCCCCCCACAATTGAGTTGAAAATGCTTTCCCGTTCATCTTAAAATTTTTTAATCTGGTGCTCGTAATAGCTTTTTCAAAAGTTATTCACAAAAACCCCCGTATTTATTTTGTCATATTTTACCAACCACTTCAACCCCACTCTTGATTTTTATGCCATACACACCCCAGAGTATATATGGGGTTTCAGAGCAAACAGTAAATTTTTTATCATTATCAATTTTTTTTCTATAAATTTTCAAATTTATCGCAGGTTTGGGTGTAAATGAAATTCTGAAAATAGCATGTATCTGCTCCTTAAATTTTTTGGGTATGCTAACCATTATTCATGTAAGTCTCATAAGTTGACCTATCACTAATATAAGGATGTCGGGGTCAATGCGGAATACCCGGTATACTCCGTTTATACTATTTTATCTTTTTTACCTTAACTAAAAATCAGTTGTTTACGTTAATACCGATCAAAATCCCCGAAAAAGTAGTTTTTCGACAATTTTTCTTGTTTTTTGAATTAGTTTCTTACATATCTACCATCCAAATGAAGGTAGCTAGTTGAAATTTGATATGTAGATTAAGTAGGAGATCTAAATATGCCTTTAGAATTGTTCAACTTTTCAGCCCTTTTTACCCCCTCACAGCATCAAAACTGTAGTTTAGTGTTTTTTTTTTTTTAATATATTTCTCAGCATTATGGCACGCAAATCTCCTCTTCAAATTGAGCAACAGGGTTTAAATTTGGTATGTGGATTTTCTGGTGGTACTATTTGTACCATTAAGGGGTTTCAACTTTTTAACCCCATCGCATCACCTCACAGCCCGAAAAAACATTCTTTTGCTGGATTTTTCTTATTTTTTGATCTTGTGTCAAGTACATCTCCTTTCTAAATTGACTGGGGGGGGGGTAGAAATTCGGTATGTAACTTTTGGTGTTTCAGCTATTCACTTCAGTATGTACTTATACCGCTATCACTGTTCTAGAATGAATATTCCGGAGACACCCCCCTCCCATTATGTATAAAGCTAATTTTTGAATACTTTGTACACCTCCTGTATTTTAATTGATGGGCTTAAAAATGAAGAATAATTGTAATTTTTGTCCGTATTCTTGCTCTCGCCAAATTTTGGACATCACTAAATTCGTACTTGAGGTAATCCTCTCTCATATATATGTAATCTGCCCTCACTCTAAACGTTCCGTCGGAATATTTTGGTCGGCAACAAGCTGAGTAAATTATTACAGTTTTTGGGCGAAAAAATAAAAAATTGAAAATAAAAAACTCTACGTGCCCAAGACTGGTTATAATGGTCTTACAAGATCCCGAAGCAGATTTTGTTGATACAACCCTGCGCACTTGCGTACCAGGTCAATAGTCTATTATGGTCTGGTTTTTTTTCTCACAACATGACAAAAAAAAATCAGACTGACCAGAAAGTAGGAGATGGATTTGATCCACGTAATTTGAAAAAATATGGCTAAAAATTGGTCACATAATAAGAGCAAACAATTTACGCTACTCGATCACGTCGGGAAAAAATTCAATGCGACCAACCAAACCACGTACACGTTGAAATTTTAAAGCAAACCAACTTAAGCGTATAAAGATAAGTAATCTGCAGCAGGCGCCTCTACTTATCTATCTACAACGAACACGAGCACAATTTAAAACACATATGATCCCGTAAAAGGCTTCTTACCCACAACCTTTACCTTTCAAAGTTTTGCAAATGTATAATTGATTGGTAAATGGTGAGCATATGTTTGTATTCACATACGTAAAACAACTCGTACAAGTTACGCGTGTAAAAAGGAAAACGAAAACGAAAACAACCCACAGTACTACAAATACGAAACTGTCCTCGTCGTCGAGCAGGACGATGATAATTTTAAAACACTTGGTGGCTCCGTGGACACTTGGCCAAGTATTGGTAAACCAACGTGTTTGTTTTTCTTATTGGTACGACGATTTCGACAATACTTTCATTCGAATTGCGTCCTATTTCGTAAAGTATATTTTTTTCCCCTTTTTTGTGAAATTTTAAAACAAAACTTATACTTTACCTATAACACGTGTTATTCATAGACTACTTACTTTCGACATAAGATTTACTATAGTCAGTAAAGCTTCAAAAATAACAACGTACATAGAAATACGAGACAAATGTTTTCAAATCAATACTAAAAATAAATGAAAAATAAAATCCAACTCCAAAACACCAAACACCAGCGAAAAAAAAAAGAAACTTATTTCGAGTAAATTATTTTCTCAAAATGTTGACACTCGGGGGTAAATTCTATACAATATAAAACACTTGCCGCAAAACTTGTCGCAGTCTGGTATAGGTATAGTAGCTAGCTAGGTAAGTAGATACCACTACCTATACTATATACGTACGTAGGTAAAATTTGTAATTTATTTCTCGCTTCGTGTAGTAACGATTTTGATTTTTGCCGTTGTCACGTGTCATTTCAAAAAACGTTACACCAGCGCGTAGACAAAGAATTTCGAGCTTGTGAAAAAATATAGCCAGAAAGGCAAGTAGGTGTGTTGAAATCGTACCTATCGCGTACTGTTTTCACTTGTCATCACACCACCACCCGCGGCCTTCTGCTCTCATACACGACACAACGTATATAGTCCACTTCACTCCACAACCAGCCTCGAAATGTAACCGAAAAAGGCTCGACGAAGGGGGTCCGATCTGGTTAAAAACTTCTCGCTAACGTATTTCCGCCCTGATATATGTCTGCGCTGTTGAAGAAAATTGCTTCGCATAAAAACTATGCGTACGAGTTCGACCGATATTAAAAGCAATGACGACAAGGTACCTAGTACTCTTACCATTATCGTCGTCACCTTCTCGCACACTTTTTCCCATACTCGTACTTGCTAACGTGAGTTTTCAAAAACACACCGACCTTTGTGTGTGATATGTTTGTGTCAAAATGCCGCCAATGGTGTTGCTGTTTTTCACTTTCTGCGTGTATCCTTCTATCTACGTATAAATATCTATACGACAGAGTATAAGTGAAAATATTGCAAATACCTACGCCAAACTTTGCCAACAACAAACCCCAAACGTCATTCATGTAAAACAGGCATAGTTACTCGGTGAATTCAATTTCGTAAGAGTAACTAGTACTACCTATGCATGCATAATATTTCGTTTGGTATACCGGGTGTTTTTATCACAATACTAGTTCGTTCATACCACGAGTAGCGCACCTTGAGCAACGCTCGTGTATAATGATTTGCCTATCCCACCTGTTGTAGGAGCTAAGTTAAGTGGATTTAAAATTTTGTTTTACGAACAAATTTGTGGTGATTTTTAAAAAATTGCAAATCCAAATCTAAAAATGATAGAAATGTATGGTTACCGCCAAAACATTACTTAGGCGATGTAGTACTGCTGGTAAAAAAATTAAGAGCATATGTGAACTAGTTCATAAAATACGACGAATTGAATACAAAAAAATTCCAGTCTAATTTTCGTGGCATACTACAATCATGAAAATTGAAAAAAGTATCGCGGTTAGGAATGGTTCAATGAGGCTAAAAGGTCAAAACTCCCCAAAGGCACATCTAGGGCCTCTAACACGTATACATACTTAATTTCAACTTTCTAGCTCAATTTGAAGGGGAGTTAGGCAAGAAACAAACCTTAGAAATTAGAAAAAACTACCAAAAAACCACAAATTCAAGACTGCGAAGGGGTGCAATAGGGTTAAAAAGTCGAACTCCCCCTCCTCAAAGGCACATCTAGGGCCCCTACGGAATATGCATATCTAATTTAAAGATCCTAGCATAATTTGAAGGTGAATAATGCGAGGAACAAATTCAAAAAACGACCAAAACACCACTTTTTTCAAGCTGCAAACGGGTGAAATGGGGCTGAAAAGTCTAAACCCCCAAAAGGCACATCTAGGCCTCCAACTGAATGCACATACCTAATTTCAATTTCCTAGCTCAATTTGGAGGGCAGTTATGTAAGAAACCCCCTCATCCGCCGTTAGTTGATAGACTACAATGGCCTGGTTCTCATTGACAATATGACATAGAAAATCAGGCTGAAAATATATTTAAAGTTTAAACTTTTTTCAAACTTTCGATCAGAATTTTTAAAAAAGCTCTTATAAATGTCCATTTGGAAAATTTGTCTGCAAGTGACAGGATACCTCCACCTTATGACATGATTAAGTATGTAGAGTGTATCACTTTAGTGGTACTTCCTTCATACTACAAATGGAGCAACTCAAGTTGAACGTATGTATAATGTTTTACCTATCCTAATCAATGCAGGGGCAAAGATACAAAAATCTGAATTTTTTTTCCAGAAAACCTGTAATTTTCAAAAATTTACAAGTATTTATCCAAAAATGCTAAATACCTCTGGTTTGTGCCAAACTGTAACATACATATATGGTGTAGTATTTCGAGTATAAAAATTGAAAGTGAAGGTTGAGTAGTTCGTAAGATATCTTGAATAATATAAGAAAAAATACTAAAATTTTTTTTAAAATTTCAAATTTTTGCCATTTACTTTTAAAAAACTTTTTATGTGTATTCAACTAAAAAATTTTTCTTAAAGCAATAAGGGATACTACACCATTTGGCATGATTATATTTTCTCCAAGTTGTTTAGAAATTTTTGGGAAAAAAATATCATTATGAAATGTTGAACAATTGTTCAAAAAAAAATTATCCATGAAAAAATTTTTTGTAAAAAACAAAACCCTATTGAAAATTTTACTCAGTTTTGTGTATTTTCTTTGAATTAGTTTAAGGTTCCTATGAAAAATTTTTCTGGGGAAAAGCAAAAAAATTTTAACATGAAATTTTTCCCCAAAATTTCTAAACAATTTGGAAAATATATATTCATACCAAGTGGTGATGGTAATGGCGATAGGATGCCTTAATACTTCAATAAAAAAATTTAATATTTTAAAATTAACAAATTTACCCCCTACCTCCCTCCCACCCTTCAATGAATGGCTTGAACAGAAACCCTAAGTTGCTTCACAATGAAGAAAAAAATGTAAAATTTTGAAATTACGCATTTTTTTAAATGTGTGTTTTTTTCTATTTTTTAAAATTTAATTTAGTTTTTTTTTCTCCGTTGAGAAGTAACTTTCAAAGTTTCTGTTCGGGGGGGGGGGTGTTATTGAGTAGGAGCGAGAGGGGTTCCCTGCTACTTATTTTAAAGATTTTTAATAGGGAGCTCATTACAGATTTTTCAAAAATTATCTCCAAAAAACTGAAAAAATTGCAAATTTTTAGTTGAATTTTTTTACAGCTATATCATAATTTTTTCCTATTTTAGTCAAAAAATAACTAACAATTTTTTTTTTAAATTCGCATTTTTTCTCTGTATAAATAGAACCCTCGGGGTTACTATCCCAACCACTGAGTTGAAGGTGCTCTCCAATTTATTTGAAAATTTTTTAATGTGGTGCTCATAATAGCTTTTTCAAAAGTTATTCACAAAAAACTAGAAAAGTTACAAATTTTTAGCCGTGTTTTTTTGTGTTTATTTTGTCATATTTTACGAACCACTTCATCCCTACTGTTGGTTTTTTTACCACATATGCTCGAGAGTATATACTGTGTAGTGTGTACCAGAGTAAACAGCGAATTTTTATCATTAGGTATCAATTTTTTTTCTGTGAATTTTCAAAGTGAACGACCGGCTTGAAAATGATTAAGCAATAAGGAGATCGCAACAATTTTATTTGAAAAAAAAATTAGTATTTGGAACTTATGTATATTTTCCTCTCTCCTTTTTACGTTTTTCTTCTTTACATCAATATGGCTACTTTTTTTTTATACTGTAATTTTCATATTATGAGTATTTTTACCACCAACATATACGCATTTGCTGCGGTACATAGAACTATTTTCCCAGCAAATATTGTATTATACGATGCCATCTGTTGACTTATACTGCACACATACACGATTTGCAAGCCAGCGAAAATATAGTCACAATACCAACAGTACATACAGTTTTATTAAAGAAAAAAAAAATAAAAACTACAAACAAGGATATTATACGTTGGTTATGTTGTACTTTTATTGAATTCGAAAAACGCAGTGGTAAGTTTACAATTTTTTACATAACTTATTTAATGTTGCGAAGTCAGTAAAGCAAGTAGTCTAGGTACCTACTATCTACTAGAGGGTCACAATTTTTGAAGGAAGGAGGGAGGCGGCGAAATACCAAGCGAGAAATCGTTGCGAAATAACGTCAAATGAATGCAGTAAAAATTTGAATTGACTTGACCCTAGAAGGCACCCAAATCGCTTTAAAATTTCAAAGTATTAATTCGTCATATTACACCACGAAAACCAAAAAAAAAAACTTTTTCCAAGTCTTTTTACTTTTTAGTGGGTACAAATTCATGTTTAAATACAGAAAAAAATTATGTTTCGATTTTTTTTTTGAGAAATAAAGACAAAATAAATTATTTTATTTTTCATACGGTCACAAATCACAAAATTTCGTTTACTATCGTACAAAAAATCAAAACAAACGATTTTTCCCATACTTGGATTATAATTTCGTACCCTTTGAAAACGAAAAAAAAATCGTGAAACCTTTTTTTTTCTATATTACGTAGTCTATTATGACATATAAATGCTGAAAAAATTCATATAAATTTTTTTTTGATTTTAAGGTCAATTTTGAAATTTTAAACCAATTTGTAACGCCCTCAAGGATCAAGCTAGAAACCCCAAATTTTTACCAAGCTCATTTGACCTTGTTTCACAAATTTTTCTCACCGACCTATCGAAAAATACATAAAAATCTCTACCTGATGATCTCAAAACCCATTTCGACCAAATATGAACAATTAAATAAGACAAGTACGATCTTAGAAATGCTTCAAGGTGTATCCATAAATGAACAAACACCTAATGACATATAAATGAAATGCTATACTAATCCAATTTTCTTATTTGTCTCACAACACAACTTATACTTTTCTTCCAAAACCGCATCCATCCATAAGGTTGGGGTGGGGGTGGGGGTCTATCGAAAAAAATCATTTGGATCGATTCCAGCCGGCTGAACACACAAAACAAACACGAACCAAACACGCCCGCCAAATAATCACCTCTCCAGTCTCTCCCCCCTCACGTCGGTATTTAGCACAAGCTAACTTGCAACGCAACACATAAATAACACGCCTTTAAAAGTTCATTTTAATCCTTTAAATTGGCCTTTTTTCGCTTTTGTTTTTGTTTTACACAACAAAGGCGATCGCAAACGGATTTATAATCTGTAAAATAAAACAATAAATTTCGACGGCGCGGCGCTGCGAAAAATGTACACAGCAACGTGCTCTGGTGTATAGGGAAATTCTTCAACAAAAATGAAAAACAAAAAAAAAACTCGGAAAGTAATGAAGAGTAAAAAGTTAACGAAGATAAATTTCAAATTAATGAAAATAATGGCGAAGAAATTGAAATTATTAAAAACAAAACAAAAAAAAAATCAAAAAGCAAAACTGGAGTAAATATAAAAAACCGATGAACAAAAAGAAATACCAGTTGAACTATTTTAAAAGAATCCTCCTTATAACGGAACCAACAGCAGTAAAATAGCCTGGTGAGGTGAGTCGTGCAGGGAGACAGAAAAAAGATGAACAGCGAAAAAAAATATACACTATATACTCTACCTCGGTAGTTTTTTTTCTCGCCAAAACGAGACGACTTTTCATTTGAAAATGCTATGGAAAAAGTAAAACTTTATACACGACGAGATCATCTCCATTTAACGCACTTCACTACTCTAACAAAAAGTTTCAAGATGGGTGAGATTCGAAAAACATCGCTAATTTGAAAAGTTTAGCTAAGTTTTTGATTTTTTTTCCTGCCCTTCGTCGCTCTTTCTCTGTCTTTCTGTGTTTCCTTTTTTTTTTTTTTTTTTTTTTTTAACTTTACAAAA
>FIZR01009707.1:0-37694 GCA_900060175.1 Ferrisia virgata | reverse complement strand
AAAATAATGGCAAATGGGTTTTTGAAAAAAAAAAAAAAAAAAAAAAAATACATGAAAGAAATAAGAAAGTTGGTGGTATGAATGAAAAAGAGGATAATTGTTGTACGTTTTATTCGTTTATGATTTTCATAGTGACGTACGAGTGGTTTGTTTCCGAGTATTCATATACCCTGCCCCCCTCTCCATAGTTGTCTTAATCTCGTTTCCATATTTGTACACGTATTTTGTGTATTTTACGAATACAATATCATAATTTTTCACGACATGATATCCATTTTTTTTTTTTTTTTTTTTTTTTTTTTGGTAGCAATGGTGATGCAGTTTAAGAGATCTGGCGTAACGAATTCTCTTTCATTTTTTTGGTACCACAGACCGCACAGATATCTTCCTGTTGAGCCGCTCCCCCCCCCCTCGCCACACCTATCACCCGTTTACTTTAGTCTTAATCGATGTGTTTTTGTTATAATTTTTTTTTCTTTTGGTTGGATTGTGTCAGAAGGGTTTGATGGTAGCGATGTCGCGAGCGACGATGAATTATTCGAAACGAAATGTTGGTTATTTATTTCGAAATTGGTTCGTTCGTTCGTTGGTTTGTTCGTATGTGGTTTGTCGTTCGTTTTTTTTGGGGATTTTTTTTTCGTCGTCAATTTTTTTTGTGTATAAATGTGTGTCGATCTTTGTTGTATAATTTTTCTCTTCTTATGTGTAATTATTACTATTTTTCTTGCGCTATTTAAGATACTACTATGGTAATATTTAACTACTATAATACTAAATTATTTTATTACGAAATACCTACGTAATATGAATTACGACGAAGAAAATGGTACCGTTGATTAGAGATTTGGTGTAACTGTTTTTTTTTCTTTTTTTTTTTTTTTTTTACAAACAACTTGTACAAGTTCTGGGTTTTTGTTGGTAAATTTTTTATACGAGTTGATAGCTTTGACCCTGGGGATGCCTTTGACGAACCTCGCCTTATTACTCCACAAGTTTTGGTTTCGTCTTCGTCGTCGTTTGAAAATCATTATTTTTCGTTCAAATTTTCAGCTCGAAGATCGATGTATTATAAACTTTTTTTTACCCCTCCCTCTCATAATTGAAATTTATTTATGTATTTTGGTTTGTATTTATTCTATCTATCTAATTGCTAAGAAAACAAAAAAAGAAAAATTTTTAACGGTATTCTCAGCAGTTCATCACACAAAAAATGATACTCCTCCAGCTCCTACATCTTTAGTGAAATTATTATTACATACGAGATATTTACTACGCGGTCAACACTTGAATTTTATTTGAATATTCTCTTTGTCACACGCTTCTTCTTCTTCTTCTTCTTTATGTTGTTCTCGTACAATACGATGTTCTCTTATAATTTTTTTTCAATTTTTTTTTTTTACGTTGCTTAAATGTGTGATTTACCCGCTTTAATTGTTAAGTCACCCCATTCCCCCCTTGTTTTTAAAATGTATCTTCCAAACTATATAAGCTGTAGTTTTGATTAAATAAAAAAATTTGGAACAAAAAAACTTATGTATTGGGATGTTATTGTTGATTATCTCGTATGTGTTGTGTGTGTGTTTTGTTGTTGTTTTTCCCCCTTATACGTACTTTTATCGTAATTCGAGATATGTTTTCATTGGTCTAGAGTGTTGGTTCAACCCCTTTCCTCTCTCTCTCTCTGACCCTTGAATATGCGTGAGGTCTTATTGTTTGTTTTTCTTTTTCTTCTTGTTGTCGTGTCACTTTTTAGTATTATGTGGAAGTAGTTTGGATATGTAACGAGAATGAAAATTACTGCAAAATTATTGTACTTAATTAAAAAATATTTTCTCATTTTTATAATCTCATTAAATATGGAAGAAAATGTTTTGGCACACTGCTTATACCTTCTGTATCGTTCTACCCATCATGCCATACCCCCTTGAAAATCCGCATCGCAGCTTTTTATTTCGCAGCAATGAAATATTACTTGGTAAGAGTGTTGGGAGGAAAAAAAAAATAGTAGTATACGGTACCTGTTATTTTTATGCGATTTGTTATCGGAAATGAAACAAAAAATACGATAATTATACGTCGCGATGATTTAGGCCAAAAATTTCCATAATGTCAGCTTATCTACTTATTTGCAAGTTGTGTTCGGTAGGTTCGTTGCATAAATTTTTTCCCCCCTTTTGGTTCGTGGGTACCTAAACGTGAAAATATTTAACGATAAAAAGGAGAAATTTATAAAAACCAAGGTGAATAGTGGAAGAAAAGTGGTAGTATGATTTGTTTTATGCGTTTTCGTGTTTTTTTTTTATTTATTTCTTTTTTACAATCAAAAATATGAACAGTATTACCAGCAACTGCTACCTAGTGGTATAGTGACAAGAGGAAAAACCGTATGAAAACGTAATATTGAACCGTGTGCGAAATATAAATAATTTTTTTCTCCTTTGTTAATGTTAACGTATTACAATATTACTTCGTGTGTATTGTACGTTCATTAATGTTTCGAAATAGTACCTACTGTTTTTTCTCTCTCGCTCTTTCTCTCTCTCTCTCTCTCTTTCTTTTTCAACATATTATATATATAAAAAAGAAATAATATAGTTTTTGTATGTGGTATACGTGGTGTTGTTTTATTGTTGTTATTATTTTCATTAGACTTGCCAATGTTTGTTATAAGGCTAGTAAAAAATATGAGGGAGCGAAACAGAGAGATGAAGCGTGCTCATTTTTATCATTCAAAGGTGAAGTATTGGAATTCTGGATGTACTAAGTTTAAATAATTGATCCCAGTACATGAACTGAAGAGTGTTAAGTCATAACAAAGTGAAAAAGAGCTTTAAAAAATAACCAAAGCCTGTATTTTGCTCTTATAATCCAGAATGTTTGTTCTCTAAAGCAGATGGAAGATTCAAAAAGGTAAACGGTCCCATATTTTTCCAATTAGTTCTCGAGCTTCGGCTCTAGAGCAAAGTGAGACATTTTAAAGCTCTACACTTCAATCCAGGAGCTGTTTATGACGACGACGTAGGACTCCTATTATATTTCTGGAGTGACCAGATGTGATATTTTGAAGAGCTCCAATTTCAGCTCTCTAGTTCATTAATATTCTGCCTGGCTCTATTCTGAAACTTCAGAAGTACACGTGAAAGGTCTGCAGAGCTCTTAAAACTAGCAAACTTGATCGAAAATGGTCGCTTCTGCGTTTCTCTTTTCAAATATTCTGTTTCTACGAAATCTTCTCAACTAATACTGTTTGTGAAAATCAGAAGAAACTCAAGACAGTTGAATTTTGTCCGTGAAACTGGCCTCTTTTTACAATATGAGAACAAGCTCTAACTCCATTCATTTTCAATATTGAGCTCTGGTCAAGTTCTTCCATTCCGAATATTAAGCTCTGGAACCAGTCACCTCTAGTTTCGAATATTGGGCTTGGGCTCTAAAGCCTATCTCTTTCTGTTCTCAGTACTGGACTTCAGCTCTAAAACCAGGTTCATCAAATTTTGAATATTGGAACTGGGCTCAGACTATGGAGCCGGAATACCTTCATTCCAGATGCGGAACTTCTAAGCTTTGCAGCTAAATAATAGCTGTGGGACTGTGGGCTTCCATTCCAAGTACTGCATTAGGCTCTGGCTTTGGAGCCAGGCCTGAGCAGTGAGAAAATATGGTTATTTGGTAATGGTAATACAACCTGTTTCACAGAAGATACAACAAGAGACCCGCACCAAGACGAGGTCTCCTTATCCAGATTTCTATCCACTCTCCTTTCAAGTCATCCTTGTCTCAATAGTGTCCATCAGGGTTCAGCACCAATCCCATTCCCAATACCAAATCCTACAAAGTTTTAGTAAAATCCAAATACCAGTACTAAACTGTTCGGATAAAATCCCTGTACCATACCACCTAGTTCAAGTTCCCAAAACCAAGTACCAGTACCATACCAACCAGTTCAATATTCCAACACCAAGTAGACCTATCAGTACCATTCTGACTGCAAAAAAGTAATAATTTCGAATCGCAGTCTCATCCCAGCTGGTAAAATACCGCGGCACTCAACCCTGGTGTCCATTCAGCAGGTTTGAGTACCATAGTATTTTTCACATTGGGGATGGGTTTGGGATTTGAGATTATTACTTATGGTACCAGTACTTGGTATTGGTATTCGGAACCGAGCAGTATGGTACTAGTTCTTGGCTTTGGGATTTTGATCTGGGCAGTGTGGTATGGGTACTCGGTATTCGGATTTTGAACTGAGTAGTATATTACTGGTACTTGGTATTGGGATTTTGAAATGGGCAGTATGGTGGTATTGGAAATTGAAATCGGATAGTCTGGTACTGCAATTTCACCTGAGCGGTATGCTACTAGTATTAGGATTTTATTAAAAATCCTAAAATTTTGCAATGGAAAAAAGAGTAAATAATTTTAAAATTGAAATTGAAAATTTAATACTGTAATGGGACTGGTATTGGTACTCAATCCTGATTTTGTATGTAATTTGTAAAGCAAAGCAAATACAAGTCATCATGTTGTTGCTGAAATACAGCAATTAGGCCTACCATCAGCGCTCTTTTTGTAGAAAGAATCAAGTTGAGTACTTCTAGTACCATGCTTGAGATTTGAATTAAAAAGTATGGTACTGATAATTGGTATTGGGATTTTGAACTGGATGATGTGGTATACCTGTACTTGATATGAAAATTTTAAGCTGGGCGATATGGTACTGGTACTTGGTATTGGGATTTTGAACCAAGTGGTATGGTATTGGTGAGCACTGGTACTTGGTGTTAGGAATTTGAACTGAATGGTATGGTACTAGGATTTTCCTAAAAGTCCCAAAATTTTGCTGGATTTGGTACTGGGAATAGGATTGGTACAGAACTCTACCATTCAGTTCAGATAATGATCAACTTACATACCACGTGATGTGATACCTAATTTGAAATCATGTAGTGATTCGGTGAACAATTATGATTGTGTGGTAATTGGGTTTACTGGTAATTTAAATTAAAGCAAATGTAAGTTCAGATTACCTTCTGTTTTTTACAAGTAAAATAACCAAAATTACGGTTAATTACATGACTGTTGAAGTGTAAAATCCGTAAAAAAAAGGGGGGGGACCAATTGCTACGACGAGAGCATAAATGACATTACCTCATATTCCCGAGGAACTGTTGTAAATTATCAGTGTATTGGTTTGAAATTACGGTAAATTGCACATGATTGAAATATCTTGACATTTAGGATGAACATTGATCCATGGCGATTAATCAGTGAGTTGGAGTAATGAAATAATCATGAAATATTACGATCAAACTAAATTACCAGGTAATCTCGTGAACTGAAATGGTGAATTACCACTGACGAGTGGTAAATTACCAGTAGTGAAAGAAATTTCCGAAGTGTTGAATCTTTGAATCACATATTCGGACTCGAAACAAAAACTCGTTCAAAATAAGAGACTGGGAATCGCAAAAATTGCGAGTCTCTTAAAGAAAAAGACTCGGCGTCTCCAAGTCCTTGGGTACATCACATTTTAAAGAAAGAGAAGCACTATCTGAATAGCAATTTAAATGCCTTATCCAATTATAATTTACAAACAATGAATTGACCGCAAAATACTAGTTAATTAACAGTTGACTACGGTAAATTACCAAGTGACATTGCAATGACCGTATGAAAACAGTCAGTTTTGAATTTTCAACTGATACTTGTTGGTAATGTTGATTTTTACTGCCTATTCCTGGATTTGTATGGTGGTTAAGAATTATAAATCTTCCTCATTTGCTTTTCAAAAGCTTGACAATGGTTTGAAGCGGTGATAAAAAATAAAATAAAAGTAAATCAACCCTACTTGAAGTTTATCTAAAAATAACCGGCCGCCAATGGTAAACTTACCTGAAACAAATTTCACCATCAGTTAATTTGTCAACACAATATTACCTTTAAAAATACTCTATACAAAAGATGCTTAATTTTTTATTTTTTGATTTATGGTAGTTCAAAATCCGATGCTGTAGTTTTACCCGAACTGTAAAAAATGTCAGAATTCGATCCTCGTTACCAGCGCGACCAATACCACGGGACCGTAGTAGGCGTACTGACCAGCGGTGGAGATTCTCAAGGTAAGCTAAAAGTACCTACTTATGGACTCTCGTTCTTGTACATATTTCGCAGTTTATAATTTCTGCACAGAAATAATTCTAATATCGGGTTACAGGCATGAATCCTTGTTTAAGGGCTATCGTTAGGACAGCCCTTTACGTAGGATGCAAAATTTTTTACATCAAAGAAGGTTATCAAGGTATGATTGAGGATATAATAGAAGAAGCAACTTGGGCTTCTGTGTCTTCAATAATTCATAAGGTTCGTACCGTATGAATGATTCATTATTTTGCCAACGCTGCATTTCAATACTTACTTTCTCAGCTTTCTAGGGAGGTACTGTGATCGGTTCAGCTCGCAGTAAAGAATTTCATACCGACGAAGGTAAGATGAAAGCAATGAAGAATTTACTGAATCGAGATATATGTAATATAATAGTAATTGGAGGCGATGGATCGTTAACTGGTGCTCATGAATTGAAAAAAAATTGGACTCGTTTGTTGGAAAAATTAGTATCACTAGGTAGTTAAGTAACTTATTATAATTCTTCCAAGTACGTAGGTACTTCACTCGAGTAATCGCAAATTTTATCTACGTTACAGGTGAAATTAGTCAAGAAACAGCTGATCAACATCCTAATCTAAAGATTGTCGGTACGGTGGGCACCATTGATAATGATTTCACCGGCACAGATATGACCATCGGTGCTGACTCAGCATTGCATCGAATACAAGAAGCAGTCGACTCCATCTCTACTACTGCTTATTCTCATAAACGTACTTTTATCTTGGAAGTTATGGGAAGACATTGTGGGTAAGTAAATTTTATTCTTGCGAAATGACAAGTCGTACTAATCAACCTCCTGTTCTCTGTTTCACTCTTCATTATTACATATTACCTACGTAGATATTTAGCTTTAAAAACTGCTCATACTTGTGAAGCTGATTATGTCTTCGTACCTGAAATGCCACCGCCGAAAAATTGGGTGGAAGATATAGAGAATAAAATTAAAATTGTAATTATTTAAATTGTTTTTAGTATATCTAAGTGAGTACTTATCGATTGTTATTAATTTATGCATTTTTTCATCACCACAGGGCTTAGTTAATGGTAAACGACTTCATATAATCGTGTTGGCAGAAGGAGCTGTCGATGAAAATCACGAACCAATCACTGCCGATAAAGTAAAACAAGTATTGGCTGGAAAATTAAACATCGATGCTCGTATCACAGTTTTAGGTCACGTTCAAAGGGGCGGAAGTCCATCTGCTTTTGATCGAATATTGGTAAACAATCGTTTACTGCAGTATCTCTTTTAGTCATATTAACCATTCCAAAATTTTCCACGTGTTTGATACAGGGATCTAGATTAGGAGCAGAAACTGTCTTAGCGATACTTGAACTTAAACCCGAAGATGATCCTATTGTCATTGTTTTATATAATAACGAAATAAAAAGGGTCAAGTTGACCACAGCAGTAGAACAAGTCAAATTAGTGAAAGAGTTATTGGATAATAATAAATTTGAAGAAGCTATCAGTGTTAGAGGAAGGTATAGAAAATCGAGTTAGTCGCACTATTCTTAATCATTACTCTTTTTAAATCAAAGATTATCATTTCCTCGTTTATTAAATAATAATTAAGTTTTTATTGTTTTTTTTTTTGTATTTCGAGAATAGAAGTTTCAGGAGTAATTTTGAGAATTTCAAGATACTTAGTCGACTAGAACCGAAGAAGTTACCAACAGATATGCAGGTATGTCTCGTGCGATTCCACGAATCAACAATGATTACAAAATGTGTAATCATCGTGAACTTTTTGATATGACTATTGATTCTAAAAATCAAATTTCAGAATCGATACAACTTCGCAGTATTACATATTGGAACTCCAGTTTGCGGCATGAACGCTTGTTTATTCTCATTTGTACGAAATTGTTTGCATCGAGGTGGTCGAGTATTCGGCATATTCAACGGTATCGAAGGTTTTTTAGTTGGAAATGTAAAGCTTTCGTAATTAACTTTCTATATAGTCTTTATGATAATCTACAACTAAACTATGCCATCTTTCCGAGTTTAAAATTCACCTTTAAATCATTTACAAACAGTTTCAAGAAATCCAATGGTCCGATGTAACCGGTTTAGTTGCCGAAGGTGGCTCCTATTTGGGTACAAAACGAACCGTACCAACGGACGAGATGTATGTGAAATTCGCCGAACAATTTGATCACTTCAACATACACGCATTTTTAATAATAGGTGGTTTCGAGGTGTGTAAATTGTTAATCAATCTTATTAAATCTCTTCGCTAAAAATTTTTCGCGTATTTTTATTACATGCTTTGAATTTTTTCCATTTATTTGGCAGGGCTTCCAAGCAGCTATGGGATTTGTCAAGAAACGAGAACAACATGTACAGTTTCGTATTCCAATTGCTTTAATACCGGCTACAATTAATAATAACGTACCTGGCTCGGATTTCTCAGTAGGTGCGGATACAGCTGTAAATATTATAATGAAAGTACGTCTTGTAATCCGAATGGAAATTAGGCTTCATTTGTTATTGAGTCTAGTTACGCTGGTCGACCAAACGAATCTCGCTGCGAATAATTAAGCGTAGTTTTTGTTGCTTTGTTTAGGCTTGCGATTTATTCAGGCAATCTGCTCTCGGTACGAAACGAAGGGTGTTTGTTGTTGAAACAATGGGCGGTAAATGTGGTTATTTGTGTACGGCCGCTGGTTCGTATTGTTCTTATTTTTTCATGCTCTTTTGTACGTGGCATTTTTTTGGTCGCGTAATATAGGCATTGCGATTAATTTGGTGGTTTTTGTTTCTAATCAAAGGTATCGCCAGTGGAGCAGATTCCGCATGGGTTTACGAAGAGCCTTATAATATCAACACTCTAACCACAGAAGTTATTCATATGAAGAAGAAAATGAAAGAGGGAGGTATCTTACGTGGTTTAGTTTTAAGGTGCGTTGTTGATACTTCTTGTCGTAAACTTACTCCTTAATGGAATGTCCGTTCGAATAAATTAGATATACTTTTCTGGTATTAAAATAATAATTCCAATATTCATTTCAGAAACGAATTATCAAACGATCATTATAATACGGATTTCTTTACAAGACTGTATGCTGAAGAAGGTAAAGATGTATTCACTGCCAGGAAAAATATACTGGGTAAGTAGTTGTTCGATAAAAACATACCATCATAATTCACGATAAATTGAAAATTAAAGGTGAATTAATTCTAGTCAAGACGTTACGAGCGATAAACTTAATTGTTAGGGAGTGCTCGACACACAATTTGGAAACTGGTAACATAATAATGAAAATAATATACTTTGTTTTTCTTTAAATTACAGGTCACATTCAGCAAGGCGATATACCTTCGGTATTCGATCGTAGTTTAGGTGTAAAATTTAGTGTAAATGCTGTGAAATGGTTTTATCAACAACTGGAAAACGCTCCTAAGGATGCTGAAAATAGATTAAACTGTACCAGTGATGATTCGTCGGTAGTGATTGGTATTTTTGGTAATCAGTTTATCAATACGACTATTCAAGCCTTAATACCTTTGACTGATTTCGAGTAAGTGTTAGGATACAGAATAGATTCGATTATCTATTTAAAATAAAAAACCGTTACCATCTCCCGTTGACTGGTATAAAATTCATAACAAATTTACATTATATATGCAACGAAACTAACACATTGCAAACTTGCTTTGTGGGACAAAAATGTAGAATTGCAAATCAATTTTCTTTTCTATCCCAAGAGATGGACATGTCCATATTAATACAGGTGGGAATGGAAGGTCTTTTCCATCTCTAGGAATGGAAAACTTACCCTTATAGAAAGAACTAGTACTTTACCAGTAAAAAAATGAGTACTAGTTTACTACTAGTTGATGAAACTACTATTGCTGTTAACTAGTAGTAAATTAGTTGCCGAAATCACTAGTAGTAAATTAGTATTCATTTCCTCGATTGTGTGAGTCATATTTGTGTTAGTGTAAGCCACATGGATTGTGAAACAGACACCTGTGAGCTCAGAATGGAAGATGGAGCCAAAAACGCGTATTTGTACATTTATCATTGAAATGGTAGGTACCATCACAGCAATCCTAGGTCCGAGAATATGTAGTGCTTTGTGACATACTTCCTATGTGAGTAGCATTTACTATAGATATTGTATGGAAATAACGCAAAACACTGCACTCTTTTCTTCAGTTGCAGAAGAAAAAGTAATATAAGTATAGAATGAGCAAATGATAGAAAATGGCTGTAAATTATTATAAGTTGAGCGTGAAGTTTCGAAAAATCAAATGGTAAATTGGTTGATGATATTTCTACACTTATATACAATATATCTACTCAGACCATACAAATGGAAGAGAGGTAGCATTTTTTGAACAAAAATTCAATAAATCAATGGTACAGTTTTATGTAATAACTACTAATTCTTCCCATTAAAAATCCAAATTACAGTGTTGTCAATAAAAGAACAATAATGTTACATTGATTTGGTGATTTTATTTTTTTTCAATTCCAAAGTATTTTTGCGTTCATTTTCGTTGTATTATTAATGTAACTGTATATTACTATCATACTATTACCTCATTTTTGTCACAATTGGTTTGCTTTACGTTCAGCTTTAGTACCTTAGGTAAAATTTAAACTCATTTGAGTGTTACCATTCTCGTAGTTGAACAAGTAGGAAGGATAGGTATCAAATCTTGGGTCGAAAATTGTGATGTTTTTTAGAATAAGTATTCAAATACTCGCTAATATCTGTACAATTTTAGAAATAGATTGGTACGATGTGAATGGTGGATAACGTTCCGACCATTATTGAAGCTTTTAGCATGCCATTCTTCCGTTTACAACGATCCTGATTTCAAATAATTGGCGAATTGTTCATTTTGGTAGTTGTGTCCAATTTTCTGTGATGTGAAATTACATTTTAGATAAATTCTTGGTGATATTTTCAAGGCTGTGATACTAGTCACTTTTTCGGTGATTATTTATCAAAAATGAACCACGGTAAAATAAATGATCATGTATCTGTATAATTAAAAACAAAATAGATATCGTAAAAAATTATAAAAATTAATTATGTACAAAATCAATTATATCTTACGAATAGATGGATATAGCTTCTTGGGTAGATATTAAAAATTTGAAACACGCCTACTAGTTGGCGTTGAATTGTAACAAATTAGTGTATCATCGTAAATAATCTTAATCATTTCGAAATGTTTATATCTTGATTTTGTAAAAAAAAGCACCAAATATTTTGTTAATCAAATGATATCGAGTAGACAACATACCGATACCATTCCTTGTTTTTGTCTTCACTAATCATTACATTTACAGTACAAGTGTTGACAGTAAAATTGATAGTTCGTTTTTATAATACATTTTCCATAATATAAATCAGATTAATTCAAAATTCAGCGAGCCCGCTGTTTAATATCAGCTGATAGTGATTTTACAGTGATGATGACCGATATAATAAAACCGCAAAAATACCGGCAGCTGAAGAAGTAAAATATAAACACGATTATATTCACGATACTGGAAGAAGAAATTAATTCAACGCGAAAGTTTAAGTCAGAAATGGGTGACTTATCGAAAATTAGACTGAAAAAAAATCCATAAAAGTTTTTTCTCAACTTTGTAACTTTTCAATTAATCCGCTTAGCACTTTAAGTTTTCTTCAAGCGGCAACACTACATTTATAGTACAAAATATCGTCATAACGTAGCGCTAGCAACGTTCAATTAATTTTACGTAAATATAGCATCCATGCTCAATGGTAAGGTCATTCAGACACTTGAAGGTTGTTCGAGCTACTGATAATGCAATAAAACCTTTGATTGTGTAGCAGTTTGGATTAGAAAACTACGCGACGAAGTTATTTAAAATATCACGCGATAATTAAATAATTAAAATAGCATTACATGTCGTTTATTATGTCGACGTGATAATATTTCATATTTCGCGCCAATCTCATCGATCCAGTCTAATTACATCGTACACCGAGCCGCGAATTTGAAGATCTAAAACTCGAGGTATTTTTCTAAGCATATTCTTCTCTTATACGCTGTATTTTCAAATAATTCTACGTATCGAGGTAAGAGATAGTGCATTATATCTACGCTGAAACGCACCTGATAAAGAAAAACACCTCGTCATTATGTATCTCCAGTGTTCTTTGCCGAAGTGCGCTTGTGTATACGGACGATTTATTTACAAACTACAAGTTTGTAGGGTTGTTGCCAAATTCGTTTCATCGTAACCTTTCATTTTGGCTTAATTACTGGTTATTTTCATGATATGTTTATTGAATTACACGACGTTCGTTTGACGCTACGCGATATTTTTTATTTCAGCACGTAAATTCAAATGAGTAAGATGGAAGGTGATAAAAAGCGGTTCATAGAACGCGGTTCCCATAAAGGGAAAGGATTGGCGGTGTTTACCAGCGGAGGAGATTCTCAAGGTACCACTTGCTAGTATATTTTTAGTACGAACGTAAAATTTCATTAACGATGTCAAGGTACACAAAAAACATGTATATATATATTTTTTTAAAGGTATGAATGCTGCTGTTAGAGCTGTCGTCCGTATGGGAATATATTTGGGATGCAAGGTGTTTTTTATTAAAGAAGGATATCAAGGTATGATCGATGGAGGTGACTACATAGTCGAAGCAAACTGGTCTTCTGTATCTTCCATTATTCATAAAGTACGAACTTCATTTACCATCTGTACCCGGCGTATTGATGATACTATAGTATATCGAATGGAAATGCATTAATTATCGTACCTATACAATCAACAGGGAGGTACGGTAATCGGTTCGGCGAGATGTATGGACTTTTTGGAAAAATCCGGCCGCAGGAAAGCGGCGAAAAATCTCATCCTGCGCGGTATTACAAATTTAGTTGTAATCGGTGGTGACGGTTCATTAACCGGAGCGAATATGTTTCGTCAAGAGTGGGCCAGCCATGTCGAAGACTTGTACAAGACGGGTACGCTATTGTAGACGATATTATCACACCGTCTCTATTGGTAACGCTTTCTAGTAAAGTGAACTAAATAACTGATACGTGAATAATGACGCAGGTGAAATTACCGAAGAACAGTACAGGAAATTTAACCATTTACACATCGCCGGCTTAGTCGGTTCCATTGATAATGATTTCTGCGGTACAGACATGACAATAGGTACCGATTCGGCGTTGCATCGTATTCAAGAAGCAATCGACGCCATTGTCTCGACTGCGTACTCGCATCAGCGTACTTTTATTCTCGAAGTTATGGGACGTCATTGCGGGTAATGTCCGTCGTCTTTTCGTTGCCAATATTTTTCGTTCTAAAGCATCGTCCCCAACCGCGAGTACTTTTATCTCGACGTGTGTACGTAGGTACTAATTCGACGTACGTGTTAATACTCTTTTTATCTTTAGGTATTTAGCATTAGTAAGCGCATTAACCAGCGAAGCTGATTACGTTTTCATTCCTGAAATGCCGCCGCCAACTGACTGGCCAGAAAAATTATGTCGTAAATTGGAACAAGTGAGTGGTCGATGAATCGCTCATATTGATGCCCCCTGTTCACGTTCTATACGATTTTAAATATCTACGTATGTTTATTAATATGCGTAGGAGCGTATCGCTGGCCAACGTTTGAATATAATTATTGTATCGGAAGGCGCTATTGACCGAGAAGGTCGAGCAATTACCGCAGATATGGTGAAAAAGGTGGTCGTCGATAGGTTAAAACAAGATACCCGTGTTACTGTTTTGGGTCATGTGCAACGTGGTGGCAGCCCATCAGCTTTTGATAGAGTTTTGGTGAGTTCGCTACCGATTTCAAGTATCTTACGAGTATTAAAATGCGATAACGCGACAACGATACCGATACCAATAATTTAGCGTATTCATTTGAATTTATTTGCTGTGGTACTCGAATCATTGAAAGATAATTCTGTTTTGAAATTTGGCGAAATAAAAATTCAATGAATGTAGGTACGATACTTCGGGTGGGTCATACTCGTTGTTTTTTTATCTTTAGTGAAATAACAATACTTTTCAAGTTATTAACATATACTTACGCTGATTATTTGCGAGACGAATTTTCGTACAACTGAAAATAAAACGTGTGTTATTTTAGCTACGTAATATTAAATATTCGTTAATTTAGTTAACAGCCGAGCTCATTAAGAACGACGTGAAATATCGTTATTAATCGTGTGACGTCACGTGCACTTTTTAACTGACCGTAATAACCTATTGAACTAGATATGCTGCGTGTTGAATAAATTGTTGATGTATGTGTGGGAAGATATGGACGAAGGGTGTTCGATATTAATTTATGAATTGCTTGAGCTGATTCGATGTATCCTGATGGAAGAAATATTCACAGCCCCGCGAATAGTCTTAAAAGAATATTGTATTGGAAAAGTTTGCCATGACAGTAAAATTTAAATAATGGAGATGAGTTCGTGTTTAAATTTTAAGAAAAAATCTTCGAAAAAAATTTTGAATTTCAATAGACAGGTAATAACATTTGATGTGGAAAAAGAAATGTACTTGTGTTCTTGAACATTAGCGGAAAAAACCAGTTTTATGCGAAACAAAAAACTATTTGAAAAGTGGTTTTGAAATGCATAAAAATACATTGTTAATTAACATTTTGCAAATGAAAGTAAAATTTTTCATTTGAAATTACATCTTCAGAATTAATGATGTTAACAAATTTGCAAAAATAATCTCTGAAAGTAGGTACCATATCAGTGGTAATTTTATAATATTGAAAGTTTAATTAGAATAGTTTGCATTGAAATATCTTCACAAAAATATGATTAACTTTATTAAATTCATATTTGAATGTTTTTAAAGAATTTCAAGTAATGTTTATTCTTTGAATTATTCTCGTAAATTAAACCATATCTTTTCTTTTTTGAAATCAATAATTTTGTTCTCATTTTACATTTATTATTCTTAAATGAGATTAATGCTGGAATTATTGAGTTATTTTTTTGATATCGAATCGTTCGAGAACGAACTAAAAATTTTAATTTGTTCAACATTTCGATGAAATACCGTAAATATTAAATTGAAATGGAAGAACAAAATTTTTGAATTTCTAACAAAAAAATAATTGATCCAAAAAAAAGCGAATGAATCTGAAATGAACGAAAATTACCAGTTAACTGAACAACATAAGTGAACAAAATATTTAAAACATGAATCGAACGTTAACTCGTTCACGGTCAACATCAACCTGTTCAGTATGCTTTATTGTGCATCGGGTACTTTTTAATCACTGAATCATTTCGTTATTGAGTAGTTCACGAACGATTCATATGACAATTGTATAACCAATTTGAAATTGTCTTATTTTAATATTGTCGAAATTTATATTGATACACAAAACTAAATTTTCCCTAAAAAAATAGTGAATGATTCATTTCATACATTTCCTGTACAATGAATCATTCGCGAACGATAAAATCATTTTTGAAGGAATCGTTCGCAAATTATCGATCATCGATCTGTGAAAATTTTTTCGTAATAATATTTAGATCACATCCAAGTATCAATTAAGCGGTTCTTTTTATAGCTGAGTCGTTCACGAACGATTCATGTAGAAGTTGAATGATCGATCAACAAAATGACTTTCAGACTTCCATTTAAACTATTTTATGTTCTCAATGAAAGTAAACGACTAGTTCGACTTACATTTCTGGTATGAGAATCGTTCGCAACCGACTGAATCTTTTTTAAATCGTTTGCAAATTATAGCGTTTCATATTTTATTTTTTCCAATTTTTGAAAAAAATATTTGAATTACGTTCAACTATTAAATAAACGACTGATTTGTAGTTAAGTCGTTTGCGAATGATTCGTGCTGGAGTTGAATAACCAGTGAACGAACTCTTCTGTTTTAAATCATCTTCAAATTACCGAACCATTAACTTGCATGTAATTGAGCAATTCAATCGAATTATATTTCCGGAGTGACGGTTCGTTCGCGAACGATTGAAGCATTCTAGTTCGAATAGTTTGGAAATTATGATGTATTAAGTACCATGCATGTGTTTTTAAATTATTGCGATGTCGTTCGCGAATGATTAGTGTGGTAATCGGATGACCAATGATTACGAAATTTTTCTGTTTTGAATCATACGCGAATTCCCAAATTCAACTTACATAAAACTAAATGATTCATTCGAATTATTTTTCTGAAGATGATGAATCGTTTACGAACGATTGAATCATTTTATACTGAATTGTTCAAAAAATATTGCGTATCATTTTTTCGATTAAATTATTATGTAATCACCTTTTATTTTGACTGTCAATTTTAAGATTCATTTTATGGCTCAGATGTTCGCGAATGACTCGTCTGAGAGTTGAGTAGCCAATCATATAATGCCTTAATGTAAGAATCATTCTTGTATCCCTCATTTTTTCTATAATGAACAACAATGATCAATTCGATAAATTTTCATTACAACGAGTTGTTCGTGAACGACTGAATCATTCAAATTTAGATTAAATTGATTACAGATATTTGCGTACGGTTTCTTTTTTCAAACAAAGTTCGACCTTATCATTACAAATTGATTCATTTCACTGCTGAGTCGTTCGTGAATGATTGACATGGGAGTCGGATAGTTCACCTATCAGTTTTTTTAAAAATTAATTTAGATTTTATTCCGTAATAAAAATTTATGATTGATTCCATCAATTTCCTGTTTAATGAACCGTTCGCGAACGACTGAATTTTCTAGATAAAATCGTTTATGAATTATTAATTTTTGTTTAATTTTTTTCAACTTATCTTCAGAAAATTGTTCTCTTAATCGCATTTGGATTTAAATTTCAGTCAACGTTCATTCAACGATTTATCAAATAAGCGATCGCGACTCCTTTGTATGATGATCAGATAACCAATAATCAACAAATTCTTCTGTTTTAAACCATATTTAAATTACCAAACTCAACTTACATAAAACAAAGTGATTCATTCAAATTATTTTTCTGGGAGCGATGAATCGTTTACAAACGATTGAATATCTTTTTTTTGAACAAATTTTCAGAAGTATAATCACCTTTCACGTTGACTGCAAATTGTGAATTTAATTTTATAACTCGCTCATTCGCGAATGATTCACATAAAAGTAGGGTGGTCAATCAAGTAAGCAATGCTTTGGTGAAAGAATCGTTTTTGAATCTACAACTTTTTGTGAAATGAGCGTCAATTATAAATTCCACAAATTTTCAGTATAAGGAGTCGTTCGCGAACGACTGAATTATCTAGATTTGAATTGAATCGATCGCAAATTATTGTATATCTTTTTTTCTCTTTTCTCAAACGAAGTTCAAAATAATCATTTTGAATTGATTCATTTTACGGCTTAGTCGTTTGCGAATGATTCATATGGGAGTTGAGTTGTCAGTCTATCAATTTTTCATTTTTTAAATCAATTTTTATTTTATTCTGTAATAAAAGTTTAAGATCGATTCGATCAATTTCCTATTTAATGAATCGTTCGCGAACGACTGAATCATTCCTGATCAAATGGTTCGTAAATTATTGTTTCGTGTTTAATTTTTTTCAATTTTTCATCAAAAAATTATTTACTTAATCGCATTTGGTTATAAATTTCACTCGTGAAATAATGAGCATTATCGTTCGCGAATCAGTGTTCGTTTTTATTTTGAGTATTTACTTGTAAGAAGTTTTAAAACATTCTGTAAACGTTGTCGAAAAACATAGATACTGAGAAATCAAATCGATAGGTTAATTAATGAAAGCAGCGTTCCCGCCCGTTTCGTATTGTAAAATAAAAGATAATGTTATTTGACTCGAGTAAAGAAATCCAGTTCAAATGTTCAATTGATAAGGAAAACGTGTCTATTAATATGCCTACAACCTACGTTGTAGGAAAGGAGGGGGCTGTTATGTACTCATTTATCATACTAAATATTTATTTGGGTTCACGAATGATGATTCGGTTCTTAAAACTGTCTTTGAACGGAAAACAGGGTAAATATTGATTTACGTATGAGAAATTGTTTGTCATTGTCGATATAGAAATTTTGTTAGAAAAATGGCATGACATGCCTAGACCTACGTGCTATCGAAATGGGCCAAGAAAAAAACTTGGCATAAGAGGACGAAGAGGAGAGTGATCGAGCCAAATAATAAGGTCTGGTCACATTCATACGTCATTAAATTACCTATAACTACGTATGATTCGAGTACCATGGTTTTTTTTTTTTAAATATGTATTCGAAGAAAGAGTTGAAATGGCATACAACTACACGATATAATTTGAAAATAAATTTTGGTTCGATTTTAATTTACATTGTTCCTAATCCTAGATGTTAATATTGGGAAATTGATTATTATTTGCAGGGATGTCGAATGGGAGCCGAAGCGGTCATGGCATTGATGGAAGCAACACCGGAGACAGACGCTTGTGTAATATCATTAGACGGAAATCAAGCTGTTCGACTCAATTTAATGGATTGCGTGAATAAGACCAAAGCTGTAGCCAAAGCTATGGCTGACAAAGAATGGGATCTAGCTGTACAGCTCAGAGGAAGGTTCGTACATGTATAAACTGGCTGGCAAAACAACGCTACTACTGCTCCAATGTTATTAATATATTGGTACGATTTGTTTCATCTGGCAGGAGTTTCGTTCGTAATTTGGAAACGTACAAGATGCTAACTCGTTTGAAACCTCCCAGAGAAGCTTTCGATGATCAAGGACGTGGATTGGTAAGTATCGTCCGAGTGACGTACCAATGATGTATTCATTTTTTTTCCTCATATGATATCGTATCCATTTATACGCGTCATATTATCATACGTTTATGTATATATAAATGTATTGTATATGTTAGATAAATATGGATAATTTTTTACAATAGGGTAATCTGTGTCTTGTATGTTTGTTGTTTTCGTGCTGCTTAGGAGCGTAAGCTAAGTAAGGTAAGACGATCTGAATTTCATTGTATTTGCTCTGTACCGTTACCGTTACCGTTCGGAACCTCTCTTCTCTGTGGTGTGTGCTCGTCAAAAAGGTATACGATCGAGCGACAATTTTACAGAAATTATGGCACATTGTACGTGTGCTCCTTATAAGAAAATTAAATCTTCGGCAAGGGGTTCGTAATCATATTAAAGATAATGAAAATGGTACTACTACTACTACTACTACTTTGACGGATAATGTGAGTACATTACAAAATGCGAGTCGCTTTGCTGAAAATTATTTACGAAAAATCACGCACTTGGTAGCAGCGCCCAAATGTGTGCGTAATAATCTGCAATATTTTCTATATGTACTTTCTATTATAGTACTATTTTGTGTATAGCACGTGTAGTCATTAAAGGAAAACGCTTCACTAATCGTGGTATAAGGAAATAGTGTTACCTAGGTTTGAATTTTTGACGAGGTATTTTTATCATTGGTATGGTTCCCCTGTAACTGAATAATGAATTTTTCTTATTTTTCTCGGTTGATGAGTATTTCGAATTGTTTATTAATCGTAAAATTATTATAATTTATCTCTTTCTTTTGCTATCTTTCTCTCGTTTTCTCCTCTTCGGTTTATCAAATTCCGATAAATGAATTATCATGTTTGCTGTTCTTTCGTATTAAATTTTTTAAAAAGGTGCGATTTTACATTTTACATTTTATTTTTTTTTTTGCATCGACGAAATTTTTAGTACTCTTATCGACGATAACTTTAGTCGTTTTGTAATTAGTATCAATGGCAAATTAATTCCATTGGTTGATACGTTGTCGTCATGTACTTGAGTTTGATATAATACTCGTGCGATTGTAACCTTCTCTCTTTTTCGTGTATACCCATCGTTGAATTATCTCAACAACCGTTCTAATTTTGGATTAATTTTTGTAATCGGATTTACCAACATGGGAAGATGAAATTTTACCGGGATACGAATTTGGTAAACGAGAAATTCGCTTTGAAAGCAGCTTCATAAATCTAGTGGTTCAAAGGAAGAGACGATGAAGTGCCCTAAAGAAGGATTAGTTTTAGTTTCAAGGGTATGTTGTTGGAATAAGGTTTAGTATCGTGTTTTAGGCGTCTACTTCATTACGTACCTGTGCAAAATTTTCGGGATTGCTAATTTGAAAGTACATTTTTGTTGCGCATTTTTTTTTAACACTGTGGCTGAGAATTAGTTTTAGAATCAACGTTTTTCATTATCTGTTGAGAGATTGATGTTGAAAAGTCACCATTTTCTTTCCATGGTATGAATCGGTCGTTCGTGAACGAATGAATCGTTCATAAATTCGAATCATTCGCGAACGATTTCTCAAAAAATCGTAGTCCAATCAGATCGAAGAATTAATTTCTTCAAGAGGTATTCGAAAATGAAGTTGATAGTCGTTCTCGAATGATTCTAGTTCGTTAATGATTCACTCGTTGACGAACGACAAGAAAGGGAAACGTACGGTTGGAATTATTTGCCATGAAAGATGATTGCAAATTATTTCAAGATAGTGTGATTCAGTGATTCGTGAACGATTGAATCGTTTATTGAAATGAATGGTTCGTGATGCTGTACTTTACTAGTGAAAGAATCGTGTTCTCTTGTGGAATAATGAATCTTCTCGCGAATCTCGATATTGTCGTTCGTGAACGATTGAATCATGAATATAAATCGTTCTAATTTCGATGATTAACCGTTCTTGAGTGATTCATGTTAGATGAGTTTTCTTTGGTACAAGGATAAAGATTTTTTTAAACGATTGATCGTGTCATTTACCAACGAATTACTCGACGTATGAATCAATCGTTCAAGAAAAAGTCGATTCTTTTTAAAACACGTATTAATAAAATTTACAACCGCCTGTGAACTACTACTTTTCAGAGATTCCTCTCCACAATGACCCTTTCTTCAGATACAATTCGTTCGAGGTGTGACTGAATCTTGAATGGAATTCGATTCAGGTGTTTGCGTTCTTTGCATAAGATTGTAAAATGAAGGAAAAAATCTCAATCAAAATCCATGTAATTACACGAACTATTCATTCAAAAATATCTCTATTCTATTCTAATGAATCAAAATCGGTCGCGAATGATTCACGTTAGGCATACAGTCCAATTATTCTGGAACAAACTGTTCGTTAACATCATGCAACAGATTTAATTGAAGAATCGAACGAAATTTCGAACAATGAACTTGGAGAATCATTCAGTCGTTCGCGAACGATTCATTTGAGAAATAATTCAGACATTGGCAGTCTTTATGTATGATCAAAATCAGCCCTGTAAGTCAATTGGGAGGGAAGATATGAGGGTTTGCTCTCTTTTAGAATTAAAAAAACGGATACCCCCCCTCCACCTCAGTATTTTCCCTCCAAATTGAGCATTTAAAAGATGATTCGTCCGTTTCTAGTCTTTACTTATAATCATTGATTGCAAAAACCTAACAGTTCTCAAATGATTCATTTGAAATTATTTACACTCTTTTCCATCGCTTAAATCGGTCGTGAATGATTTACTCAGAACATCAAATTGATTCTTTCTTGAACAACAAACCATCTTTACGTTATAGATTTGGCTGAACAGTCGAACATTGTGTTAAACGATTCAATTGGGAAATGATTCAGTCGTTCGCGAACGATTCATTTGATAAAATGATTTGTACGTTGCCAATATTCGCTTATGATCATGGATTGAGAGAATCCCAGCAATTCTCAAACGATTCATTTGAAATTATTTACACTCTTTTCTATCGCTTAAATCGGTCGTGAATGATTTACTCAGAACATCCAATTGATTCATTCTTGAACAACAAACCAGCCCGTATCTGTTCGTTATAGATTTGGCTCAACAGTTAAACATTGTGTTAAACGATTCAATTGGGAAATGACTCAGTCGTTCGCGAACGATTCACTTGAAAAAATGATTCGTACGTTCCCAATATTCGCTTGTGATCATGAATTGGAAAAAATCTCAGCAGTTCATAAACGATTCATTTATAATACACTCTTTCCCGTGACTCAAATCAGTCGCGAACGATTCACTCAAAAACGTACAGTTCAATCACTGTCGAGCACATTGACCGTTTCCATTTAAAGATATGATTGAACGTTTGCACACATTTTCGAACGATTCACTTGGGAAATGTACCAGTCGTTTGCGAACGATTCGTTTTAAAAACGATTCAATTATTCCAAAATAATTATTTTTTTCTCGTTTGTTGCTTGGAAAAATTCACGAATTTTTATTCATTGAACAGTTCTTCAGTATGTAAACGATTCGGTTTCTTTATGCATTCGTGTGAATCAAGTCAGTTGTTTTTCTAACGTGTAACTGAATCGTTTGTAAAATATCGATTTTAAATTCGTAATATTTTTTCAAGAATGGAATTTTATTCATGTTAGATGAGGTTTGTCGAACGTCTTATCTGTGATCTTTCAATATACTTATGACTGAACAAAGTTGCTATTCAGAATTTAACCCTCCTTTTCTTCCCCATCCATCGAATTCGAAATACTTATAAATCAATTGATAAGAACATTTTACGACGTATGTACTTGTTCAAATGTAAAAAACGTTTAATTAAATAAAAAAAAGATCCATCTTCGCCTTGTCTTTTTTTTTTTTTTTTTTTTTTTTTTTAAAAAAGTTTTAAAAAAAAAAAAAAAAAACCCCTTTCCCCTTTTTTTTTTTTTTTTTTTTTTTTTTTTTATAAATCGGACACTAATCGAATAATTGATACGTAGTATACCTTTTTGACAGATATACATTATGCACCTACCTATATTATTTCTATCGTGTGTTTCTATTTCTTGAAAAAAAAAAAAATCTCGTATTAATTTTCTACGTGTGTTGTGGTGTAAATAATATAGGTATAGGTATTATGCTCGACTATTATCACTGCGATAATCGACAGCAGAATATTTTATTTAAAAAAAAAAAAATCTTTAGTTGTCCTATTTAGTAATACCTTTTGTATTCTGTTTTCTTTAGCAAGATACATTATGGGGTCAGGTAAGAAATACCTTCAATGTATTACGCGTTTTTAAATGGAATGGTTGTGCACTAAAATGATTGATTGTTGGTAGTTCTAGCTACCTGCGCACGCAGCGCTACCCATTTTAACTGGTTTCTACTTTCCCCGGGGTTTCGTTTTTCAGAGGGAGGAGGTGGTGGTGTGATTTTGTATTCGCGTGAGCTCTGGCTTTGAAGCATGGAAAATTTGTGTGAGCGATATTTTTCAGCGTTAAAAATAACGATACGAGCAAACGCTTTTACATCTAAATACACAGCACGTTATTAAAATAATGATAAATTAAAGAGTAATTGTAATTATAGACCAACAGCGTGTGTATACTAATTACCTACATCAATTTTATATCTATTTATTTAGCGTAATTATACCGTATTGTATTGGTGATGTCGTATTTTTAGCTGTATTATGCATGCGTTTGTGTTTATTTATCTATGCATATGTGTTCGTCTGACAGTTTTGTTTACTGCGTACCTACGTATTATGTTTCAATCGTAATATACCTCTAATTACTTATACGTATTAAAATGCATGCGATAGGTGGTGTTGGTGGTATGACAACGACGTTTTTACTAAGTAGTTATTAAAAAAAAAAAAAAAATCAACAACAAACAAATGCACATTTATTACGTATTCGTCGATCTAGCGTACCTTTTTTTTTTTCCACCACTAAAAGAAGAGTGATTTGAGCATATGGCTGAAATATTATATTACGCAGCACTAATTACACAAATACACCGATACGAATATATTCTGTAAAGATAATCGTACTTACACTTACGATACTTAGCTTATTTAATATGTGTAAGTGAGAGATACAGTAAGAATTCGTAAGGGGATTACTGATCTCCGAAGATCAATGCAGGTATTACCAACTGTGATTTAATTTTAATTCGTATAATTCTAGGAAGGATACACGTTAGCTGTGATGCACGTTGGAGCTCCTGCTTGCGGTATGAATGCAGCTGTACGTTCATTCGTGAGGAATTGTATCTATCGAGGGGATACGGTGTACGGAATTCACGATGGCATCGAAGGTTTCGTAGCCGGAAATGTGAGTACATCGGATTCATTCCTACGTAGATAATATTTTTTTGATTAATTTCGATTACGTTGGAACTCTTTATATCAGGTTCAAATTATGAAATGGGCCGATGTAGCTGGTTGGGTGAGTCAAGGAGGCGCGTTTTTGGGTACCAAACGAACCCTGCCCAATGATCGCATGCCACAAATTGCTGCCAGAATAAAAGAGTATAATATTCAAGCGTTGTTGATTATCGGTGGCTTCGAAGTGAGTCGATGATTGTGTATAGCAAAGGGTGCGAACGTACAATGTCGCGATATTATCGTTAATCGTAAATTTTCGTATGTTACTTTAGGCCTATCAAGCCGGCATGCAATTATTTGATAACAGAGCCCAATATAAAGAATTTTGTATACCGATTGCAATTATACCCTCGACAATAAGTAATAACGTTCCTGGAACAGAGTTCTCATTAGGCTGTGATACCGCATTAAACGAAATTACCGAGGTGAATTATTGGTCCTTTTGAACGATACCCGTGATTGATTGTGTTTTAATTTGCGCCAATTTTCTTATACTGTATATTGCAGATTTGTGACCGTATTAGGCAGTCTGCTCAAGGAACGAAACGACGTGTATTTGTTATCGAAACCATGGGTGGATATTGCGGATATTTAGCTACCGTTGCTGGTGTGTATTTTTCTCTCTTTAACTCGCATTCTCCTGTTTTGAACGCATTCATTCTTATCAGGTGATTTAAAAGAACGACCGAGAAACTTATAAACGTCGTGCCATGTGCATTGTTCTTGATGAATTCTTAATGTAAAATAATTTTGTAACAACTATCCATTCAATGAATACCCAGTCGTTTGATTATAATTCGTTAAAAAATATTATTTTATAGAAAAATGGTAGGAAAAAAAGAACGTAGAACGTTTGAAATTCTTTTGAAGCCGGTTCGGTGATTTCTAAATGGTTGATGATTATTAACTCAAATTCCCACGATTTTTAGCAATTTATTTAATTTTTACCTAATTTTCAACATGTTTTCTGGTTATTTCAATTTTTTATCCAATTTTCGATGTTTTTTTAACAACTTTATTTATATTTTAGGTGTAAATTTTTGCCTAATTTTTAACAATTTCCGGTACTTTGTAGCCTTTTTTTTTTTTGCAAATTTTTACGCCATATTCAATGATTTTTAACAATATTTGGTGAATTTTTACTTATTTTCCAACATTATTTCGTGACTTTTTACCACTTTTATGTTTATTTTTTAATGTATTTCTGTTGTTTTTTTACCCAAATTTTCGATAATTTTCAATGTTTTTTTTTTTCATTTTTTGGCCAATTTTTCACATTATTTGTGATTTTTGACTAAATTTTATAACTTTTTACGTATGTTTGTTGAATTTTTAGCTAATTTTCGACCTTTTTTTACAAGTTTTTTTATATGTAAGGTCAATTTTCACCTGTTTTTCCATAATTTGTGATTTTTGGTCAACTTTGTCCCATTTTTTTCGTGTTTTTAGCCAATTTTCGATGATTTTTTTCCATTTTTTGGTCTTTTTTTACCTGATTTTTAACATTAGTTTAAGTTTTTACATTTTTTATGTGTTTCTGTTTTTTTTTCCTACCAACCTTCCCTGATTTTTTACGATTTTTTATATCTTTTGACTAATTTCTACTCAATACGTATTTTTGTGAATTTTCCGTATAATTTTTCATAACTTTTACGATTTTTTAAAATTCTTTTGTCAATTTTTACCCAATTTTCAAATTTTTTTGCGATTTTTTGATCAATTTTTGCTGATTTTTAACGACTTTTTTCATATCTTAGGTCAATTTTCAATAGTTCCTCCTGCTTTTTGAATAATTTTCTGCATTTTTTTAAACAATTTTCAATCAAAGCTATTTTTCAACATTTTTTCGTAATTTTTGATAAATTTTTCCATTTGCTACGATTTTTTGATGATTTTTTACTCATGTTTCAATGATTTTTGTACAATTTTCCAATTTTTTTTTCAATTTTTATTCAACTTTTAACATTTTTGTTTTATTTTTGAACAATTTTTTTAGTTTATTTATTTTTATGAATTGACTGCACAGTTTTTCATGATTTTACAATTTTTAAAAATTTTTTTGCCAATTTTTACTCAATTTTCAAAATTATTTTCCCGATATTTGATCAATTTTTGTTGATTTTTAACGACTTTTTTCATATTTTAGGTCAATTTTCAGTAGTTTTTCCTGCTTTTTGAATAATTTTCTGCATTTTTTTAAGCAATTTTTAATCAATTTTTACCCATTTTTCAACATTTTTTCGTAAGTTTTGATCAACTTTTCCATTTTTACATATTTTTTAGAATTTTTCACCGTATGTTCCTAATTTTTAAAATTTTTTCAATTATTTTAAATTTATACTCAATTTTTAACATATTTATTTGTTATTTTTGATCAATTTTCTTCAGTTTTTATGTATTTTTGGAAATTTATCACATACGTTATCATGTTTTTCACGTCTTTTTACATTTTTTTTTGTCAGTTTTTGCTCAATTTTCAACACTTTTTTGCGATTTTTGATCAATTTTTGATGATTTTGAAAAAATTTTACAAATTTTTAGGCTTATTTTCAGCAGTTTTTCGTGATTTTTGATCAGTTTTTAACACTTTTCATCCAATTTTCCATGATTTTTTACGATTTTTCTTCACTTTTATGTAAATTTTTATCGCTTTTAACGCGTTTTCATCAAATTTTTACCCAACTTTCTTATGTTTGTTAAAAGTATTTCATTATTTTTGATCAATTTTCAACACTTTTTACAAATTTTTGTAAAAAATTTCAACTCATTCACGATAATATTTAATGTTTTTTTTTTTTTCATTTTGGTCATCATTGAACCGGTTTTAATGATGAGAACGTTTTGTTTTCACTCTTGTCTAAAATTTTTTGCATTGCAGTCTACTTCCATGTAATTGTAATTATTTTCTCTTGTGTTTAACCTTCCAAAAAGTATTATTACCATGAGTTAATGTCTCGCAGGTATATTTTATTAAATTAAATTCTGCCCTCACCACTTGAGATTCTTGAGAAAATTTCGGTTTTGTTAATTTTTTTAATTCGCAATGGATGGAAGCCTTCATATAAATTTGGAAATGGATATTGAAAAGCTTCACTACTAATTAAATAAAATACTATGCACAACGAAGATTATTTCTCGTGACGGAATGTTTCTATTATTCCGAATTTCATCCCCTTCCCAAAGGTTCCTGTTGCAGATTCATAGTCGAAGATATTATTCGTACATGTGATAAGTAATAAATTAATGTTTGGGGTTTAGGTTTGGCCGGTGGAGCCGATGCTGCTTATATTTACGAGGAAAAATTCTCAATTAACGATTTAATTAAAGATCTATATCATATGGCATCCAAAATGGCCGAAGGTGTGCAAAGAGGTTTAATTCTAAGGTATCGTTGCGTTTATTGTAGTAACGAGCTTACAGTTACGTACATTTGAAACTTATTCTTATCGAACTTTATATCTAATTCTCGTAGAAATGAAAAATGTAACGATAACTATACCACCGAATTTATTGCCCGTTTGTATACCGAAGAAGGACAAGGATTGTTTAGCGCCAGGATGAATATTTTAGGTACTAAAACAATATACTACATTTCATGTCACTGTTGGTTTTCGTCGTATTAGCTACGAAGTTATTTTAAATAATATGTTTACAGGTCATATGCAGCAAGGTGGTTCACCCACACCTTTCGATAGAAACATGGCAACCAAGCAAGCAGCTAAAGCTGTGGAATGGTTCGTCGAACAATTGAAAAAGTATACCCGAGATGATGGTTCTATTTACGCTAATACCCCCGATTCTGCCGTAATGATGGGTGTAATCAGAAGAAGATATCGTTTTACTCCTTTAGAAGAACTCAAAAAAGAAACCAATTTCGAGTAAGCCACCTGCCTTTCGTTTAACAAGAAGACGGTATATTTTTGTAACGTAAATCATTACGTTCTCCATTAATGTGTTGTTTTTTGTAGTCAAAGAATAGCTAAAAAACAATGGTGGTTGAAGTTGCGTCCGTTACTGAGAATCTTAGCTAAACACGATAGTACGTACGAAGAAGAAGGAATGTACATTACCGTAGAAGAACAAGAAGTGGATTTCGCCTAGATTGGTTTTTTATATTCGCCGCAGAAGCAAATAAAGAACAAAAAAAAATTGTTAATTACCAATGTTTTTATATAGTATTGTTCTAGTCTGATATAATATTTTTAATTATGCTAGAGCTTTCAATGCTGCTTCCCTTATCAGTGCAATGATCAATTTAGCGGTTCCTGCCGCCGGAAGAGTTTCTAGGGGTATTTTTCGTTTCGTTGTTTTTTTTTTTTATGTATTTGACTGTTTGTCGAAGTATTTGATATGTAATTATTTGTCGTTGTTTAACGTTTTCGCGTCTCGATATCGAATTCGAATAATATAATACTCGAACCATGTTTTTTTCCCCCAGAGGTCTCTATATGTAGGTTTAGGTATTCGCGCTTTATGCTGAATTTTTTAATTTGTTTTACATATCATTGTGTTTTACGTTTTGCAACTAAATACTTCTCTGGAATATCTATTTAAATGCTATTTTGTTGAAATACATGTTAAGTTGTTATGTTTATTTATATACTATCGATGAATTTGGACGTGAGTGATAAGAATATTGAATAATGTGAAGTTGTAATCGCAAAAACGATGAGTTCGCTGGTATGAACGCTTATGGGGAAACTGGTATTGTTCAATTCTGTTGAAAATGCATACTTAAAGGTTTTATAATGAAATTGATATGTGAGAAAAAGTCAAGAAAATGTTACAAATTCATCTAATGACAATTTTAACGCAGTGGTAGTTGAACATCAACTAATTTAACTTACTCAGATTTACTCTAACTGATTAGTTAACTATCGGAAATGGAAATCGTTATTGGAGTTGTCATTGAATTTACAGACATGGGTAATTAGGTATATTCAATTAGGAGTATTATATTTGACGAAAATAAATGAAAAATTTTCCAAAATTTCAACAATCATGACTATAATAAATATTTTTTTGCAATGGTAACACTGATTTTGCAACCGCGTGCAGTTGGCGCATGCGCATTAGCAATTAAGTATATCATTCAGTGTACACTTCTACTCTGTTCTATACAATACTACAATTTTGCTGCATGTCAGTTCTTTCGAATTTCAATTTATATTTTCGTAAAGTTTTGTACGTGATTTCCGTTACATTTGTTCAATTTGTTATATTTAATCTGAAAGTTGAAGTTTTGAAATCATGGACGACGAAGACAAATGGTTCTTCGATTCGATTAAAAGGTACGTGTTTAATTCTACGATACATTGTTTTCATCAACGGTAAACCTCATTTGAAGTTCGTTACATTACAGATACAATCAGTTACAAATGTTCGATTTCGATAAATCAGCTCAAGATATTGACTTGAGTTCAGAAAACAACTTATGCGTGGCTTTAGAACCAGATCAGAAGAATAAATGTGAAATTCTGGTATGTTCTTTACCAACTACGTTGCAAATAAAAGAAGGCAACAACGACGTGAAATTTGACCGGCATCTGTCGTTTACTCACGGATATTTTACTGATTCGCCTGTTGTACAAGTTAGTATCGTACACTGAATCGTTGTTTTACTCGCGAGTATCGTCTTATTATTTTCAAATTGATTTCAGATCAATTGTTTTCCTTCGAAAGAATATCTCGTGATATCTGAAATTAACCACGTTGGATTGTACGATATCAGTTGTAAAGATACAGGTATATTAGTGTTGATATTTTCCATATTTACGAGTACATGAGTGATTATTATTTAAGTTTAAATGAGATTATGTTTGCAATTTTTAGATATCATACAACGAGTTTCTACATTACCATGTGCTCTTCATAAAGCTAACGTAGCTGTTAATCCTGAAACCAATTATATTGCGTTATGTGATTCGGCAACAGATCATCGATTAGTAGTAGATTATTCGAATCTTAGTACAGTTTTTGATGTAGTGGAAGAAAATGAATCCGAAGGTAACCTCAAACCTAATTTTCTATCATCGGATGTGATCAGTTTCGGAAATAATTCCTCAGGATCGGTCGTATTGTACGATATAAGGACAAAGACACCATCAGGCTCTGTTAGCATTCCAGGTATGTAAATTCATCACTATTACGTTTTTTTTTTTCATCTGTAGAGTAATAGGGATCGTATTTATCGTAGATATAATCGAAATCACCAAATCATCGGTTAGTCGTTGGGTGTTCAAAAGCACATACGGACTTAGAAGTGATCATTCTGGGTTTAATAATAATTTACTATATTTATTATCAACCAATGGTAACTATATTGTATACGATTGGCGTAATTTAAAAGAGACTGCACATTATTCTAAACATCAGTTCGATTGCGAGAGTAAAATCACTCGTAAATGGGATATTAAAATGAGTTTATCACCGTCGAATGCGAACCAATTCGCAGTGTGTGGTTTCGATGAAAACGTATACGTTTGCGAATTCACGAACGAAAAAATCGAAACTATTTTCACTCACGATGGTCATCCGTACAGTAAGGATGAATTCGAGTCGAATGTTACGTCCGTATGTGCTGTGTGGATTCCATTCGTGTCGCCGAATACGTTAGCATCGTGCGCTGATAATACATCGTTACAATGTTGGCAGTTTTTATCGAAAAACACGTAAATTAGCATGTAATAAATAATTTAATCCAGAAACAAGAACAATATTTACAACATAACATTATTGTACATAAAAAAATCACGTCTTAATTTTATAATTTACACGTATTTTAAAATACTGAGTTTTTTTTTTCCATTTTTGAGGCAGAGAGAAAGATAAAATTGCATTTGTGCGCTCGTTTTTTAGAATTGAAATTCTAGTTGAGACATAAGCAGCGCTTAGGAAAGCATAATCACCGTGCTTTCAAGTACGGTTTACAACCATCGTACGTATTGTATTTTACCTCCCAACGTAGCAACGCATCGTTATTATAAACGAATTATCTTATGTACAGCTGATGAGTAACATTCACAACATAATAAGCTCCGAAATTTTCTTGTAGTTTCATCACAACCTTCGTACGCGGGTACTGTTACCGCCAACCGAATTTATTTACCTTTGAATTTCTTCGAACGAAAGCTTCGGTTCAGGTTTTGATCAGCTTCGGTCAAATGACTTTCTTTCTTACGATCTGGAAGAATAGATGAATATAGGTCATCTCGTATTGATATTAGATAAACAGTGAGAGAGGTCAAGGTCAGCAAACCTACCTTTACGTTTCTTTAATGGGTATTTCGTCGTGTCTTCTTCGGCATCGGTCTCCGGTGTTGGTTGTTTGAGTAAGGAGCCGATTGGAGATTTTATTTCTTTCAATTGCGTAATATGGTCTTTGATGAAGAAAAATAACAGATACATTTGCAAAGCGCCGACCAATGCAAATGAGCCCAATCGCACCAGTAAAGTGTTATAATCTCCTTCTTGGATTTCTTCTGTCGGCTTTTCATTCTTCGATAAACCAATCAAAAAGGTTACCAATGAAAGAATAATTGTACTGATACGCGACAAAGCGAACACGATGTCTGATACCATATTCGATACTGTGAAAAGTATAACGATCCAAATTACAAAGAAAAATAACTACGATGGTAGGAAATTCAGTTGAAACGTTCGCGACTCACTTTTACTATTCTTTTCTTCTTTATCGACGATATTAAATAATCTAGCAAAATGGTAGAATCCTTCAGACAAGTAATGTAAGAACAACAGTAAAATACCAACCCTGTTGAAGCTGTAAGAAACAACAAATAGCGTTGAAATTTTCCAACTTATCCATTACTCGCGATTCAATATTGTTGCAAACAATAATAATTCTTACTTCAAAAAATAAGCAGCAGAAACATAGAATAAATTAATAGTAGCAAATTTCACTTTTGAAGGTATTTCTTCGCGTTTCACTTTACTGAGGTAAAGTTCTGGGTAACAATGGATCCAGTAGGCTATTTGAATGATGTAGAAAAATTTCAACATGAACGGCATTTGCAAATGAGGATAATCTTCCCAAAGCGAACGAATATTCAGGAGTAAATCTTCCCTAAAGTAATCCAATAATATTTTAAAATGTCGTATTGATAGTGAACGATATTGTAATCATATTATATACATACTTGATGATCAAATCACCAGACCAAACGATAGATAACAAATAGAAAACCAATAACTGTCCAGATTCGTTGAACATGCTGGTTTTAATCTTCGATAAATGTAGCTTTTTGCTGACTTTCTACAGAATAATACACACACATTTATTAATTGTAATTTTCAGAATGAAGTAAAACATACTGATAATGATGCTACTTACATCGAGTACGTATTCTTGTTGGACGGCGTGTAAAATAATGCAAACAAGTGTATAGAAAAATATGGTACATAAATCCTTCATTCCAGTTCCGTAAACGATAACCCTGGGAGCTAATTCGGTGGCATATTGAGCGACAACGAAAGTGTAACATATCGCAGAAGTCATCTGGTGCAACGGAAATGAACATATTACAGATGTGTTACGTTGATACAAACAGATTTTCGGTAAGTTATACTTACAGGAACGATGATTCCAAAAATGAACAGAACCATAACACAGGATATAATGTCGGCGTGATTTTGTATAACAAATTCATGGCTCAAGATTGGCGGCTTCTTTGTGGTTTTTCTCGGTTTCATCGGCGGCATTTTGTAGAAAATTTAGTTCAATTGTCGCGATACAGTTACGATTAAGATTAATTATCAGACGATTTGGTACACGTATCAGTCACCTATATCTAACTAACGGTGATCGAAGACTGTTGGTGTCGATCGTAATCGATACTGCTACATAAAGACTGGTACGTACCGCTTTCCACGTATGTACACGTTGGATGATGTTGGAAGCGGGTTATTAGAATTGTGGACGCGGATATGGACGCGAATTGGGTCCAGCGTCGTTTAACTGTGCTTTTGTTTACATTTTACAAACAGAGGTGGCTGAAACCGTTATCTCGGTAGCCAATAAAAATTTATCGCGGGGTTGCGTATTTACCGTTAAATACCGAAAAAATACCAGTTTTTTCAGAGTTTAATATTAGTATTCTGGCAACACTAATAACTTTTTCTTTTTTTTTCAGGTACGAACGTACGATAATCATATTGAAATTGTGATTAATATGATACCTTTTATGATTGATGATTTACGCAAATGAAATCGATTTTATTAATTGAAATACAACGTATAAAAGTACAATAGAGAACAAACTTACATGGCTACATAGATAGAAGTTTGCCTTCGTATAATATCAAATTATCGCTACTGTAGTAAGTGATTTACCAGTTTATATTTTCTCTGTTATTAGACTAATCATTTATTATAACTAAGATCATACAATTCATGCTGCAAGCATTCAAGAAACACATCCATTATTCACATTTACGATAAAGAAAAACAATATTACTAAAACAACGGAATATTATTCTAACTTTGGTAAACATAAAAGTAGATAGGTACAAAGGTTAAAAATCTAAAAAATTATTCAGTCTACGATTAACGAAATTATTAATTAATTAATATTATTTTACAAATCGGTACAATGTACCTATATATCACGTAACTTATTTACATTTTGATAAATATATTACCGAAAATAAGAAGAGCTTAGTTAGTTATGTATACAATGACTAAAATGATATAATTTTTCAAATACTGAGTCGGTGTTAGCCTCGCATCATCCAACACATTTACGTTAGTTTCATTTCTCTATATAAAAGTATCACAATTTACAGCGATAAATCGGCCAAAGTCATGGGTATATTAATAACTCGATGATATTGTAAGTACGATACAGTTTCATTTAATTGATATATCTCGACTGATTACCTAACTGTTTGGCCAGGGAGCGATGTTTAGCGAGATATTGCGGAGGTAGTTTGCGTGTTTTAGTTTGTATATGCATTATGACGAGATAGGATTTTATTACGTTGTTTGTACTTACTATAACTTGATAATCAATTAAGATGGTAATATACTTACGCGAACTATTTAATAGTAAATACGCGAGCGTTAGATAGTTCAAGTTAAACTTGTATTAGTTTTCCGGCATTATAGGAGGAACTGTGTATTGTAATAGCTAATGAGGAACTTTACGATGAAATGATTAATTGCAAATGTACGATCAACGGAGGTAATGTGCGATTTAAAGTGTCGCCAAATCACCGGAGTCATTTTATCGATTGAAATTCGCCTATTTTGAACATTCCTACGAAACTTCTGGTTGCTTCTAACATTACTCTTTTGTTCGAATCGACTGTTCGGACGGAGATTTTATCTCCGGCGTTGCATTTGATTAGTCCTCCAGTAAAACAAGTGTTCGATTTCGCTACGACGGTTTTCAGTGAGAATGTCGATGTTATGCATTGTAATACTACTTGAGAATTTAATGATACTACGTAACCATTTACGTCGCTGAGATCTGTATAAAATATCTGAAATCGAGTGAATTATGAATTAAACCGGTGATAATTTTGAATTTTCGAATGTACCTATGTACTTATTTATATTAGATGGATATTTACTTGAGCATAGACGAAGTATAATCCTGGTGTGTGAACTGTAATATTACCATTTGTCAGAGCGAAATGTCTATTCATTTTTAATTCGTCGAACCACGAACTGGCTACCCAATCTTCATATTCTCCGGTAGGGTGACGTAAGTGGTAGTTTCCTGCCGATTACAACGAACATTAGAAACGAATTAAATCAACACTGTACCATGAGGCAATAGTTTATTACTTATCGATTTGTAAACTTACCTTCGTAGTAATGATGAATCCGTTTATCATATTTTGAGCTATCAGCTCCAAAATGTGCTGCAATTACTGGTTTACGTACTTCAGTACTGTCGATAATTTCATCTTCCGACTCAGAAACTGCAGCTGAATTAGTATCTTGTATTGTATATGCTTTTTTCATTTGTAACGATCGTCTATTCTGTATTATTCAATGTTGTGAATTAATTAGATTTGTTGTATTCGTAGAATGTATCGTAATCATGTGTCTATTTCTAGGTAACTTACGGAAATTTTTTGCTGAATTAACATTTTACAAGATTCTTCGCAAGGTGTGCAGTTACATTGAATTTTCTTATCGATTCGGCCTACCGTTTGATTGTACAGCTGTGACGAAGAAGTTTTACTGAATAACGTTTGATTGGATCTGTGAGTACAAGAGAAACCACATCGTGGTTAGTTTTTTATTGCAACAATGATCGATCGCTTTGTTATTGTTTTTATAAATTCACAGAGTTCGAGATTATTCATCTGTTTACTGAAAATTAGTTATTGTACGTGATGGCAGCATCGAGAAAGAAACCGAATTACGTACTTGGTTTTCGTCGAAAAAATTTAATTTCATATGATACCTGTCTATCGAGCTTGTACCGGAAATTTCATCATAGGCAAATTTGAAAGGTTCGAAATCGATTATTTACTAAAGTAAGGTATTATTTTTAAACCCAGCGCACTGATCAAAAATCACGAAAAAATGTTGAAAAATGTGCGAAAACAGATTAGAAAAATGAGAAGAATCATCGAGTTGGCGAAAATTCATTAGAATCAGGAAAAAATATTGAAAATCAGGTGAAAATTGACTTAAAATATGATAAAGATTATTTATATTCGTTGAAAATTGGGTAAAAATTTGACAAAAATGGGTCAAAAGTGCAGAAAATTGATCAAAAATCACGAAAAAAATGTTGAAAAATATCTGAAAATTACTCTAGTACATGAAAAAAATTGTTAAAAATCATTAAAATTTTTAGTAAAAATTTAACAAAATTACAAAAAGTACGTAAAATTGATCAATTCAAAATTGGATGAAAATTAATCTTGAATAAAAAAAAAAATCATCGAAAATCTGGTGAAAAATTGTTGAAAATGCGTAAAAAATGCAGAAAATTTATGAAAAATCACGAAATAATGTTGAAAATTGCAGAAAAATTGATCAAAAATTGTTAAAAAACAATAAAAATCGGGTAAAAATTTGAGAAAAATGGAAGAAAGTGCGAGAAATTGATCAAAAATCACGAGAAAATGTTCAAAAATGTGTGAAAACAGACTCGAAATGTAAAAAAAATCATCAAGTTGGCGAGAATTTATTTTAAAAGAACAGGAAAAAATGTTGAAAATTAGTTGAAAATCAACCTAAAATGTGAAAAAAATTTTGAAAATCATCAAAAATTGAAACAAAAATGGTAAAAAATGGGTAAAATTGATCAAAAATCACGTAAAATGTATGACCTAAAATGAAAAATAATTGTCAAAAATCATCAAAAATTTGGTAAAAAATTGTTATATATACGTAAAAAATGCAGAAAATTCATGAACAATCATGAAATAATGTTCAGAAACGAAGGAAATTTTATCAAAAATCACGAAAAAATATTACAAAATAGGTAAAAACAAACCCTAAGTAAAAAAACATTATGTTAGCGAAAATTCATTTAAAAAAATTTGGAAAAAATGTTAAAAATTGGATGAAATTATGAAATAAAATATGAAAAAACTTGTTTATTATTATTGTAAAAGGGTAAAAATTTGACAAAACGGGTAAAAAGTGCAGAAAATTGATCAAAAATTACGAAAAGAATCATGAAAACGAGTGCAAATTGACCTGAAATATGAAAAAATTGTTAAAATCATTGAAAGCTGCGTATAAAATTGTCAGATTTCGTGATTGTTGAACTGTGAACATTTTTGATGGACTTTAACGATTTTTTAATACTTCTGTACACATTTTCACCTATTTTTCGGTGATTTTTGATCTATTTTCTGCATATTTACGTATTTTTTCCATTTTTACGCAATTTACGATGATATTCGAGGAACAAACTCAAAACATAGAAAACCAGCCCAAAAAACCATATTACTAGGCTGCAATGGGTCTGAAAAGTGAGAACCCCCAAAAGGCACATTTATGGTTCCTACTAAGTCTACATACCAAATTTCAACTTCGTAGCTTAATTTGGAGTTGAAAATAAGGGAAGAATAGCCCTCTTTCAAAGTCAAAAAGGGGGAGACACTCATATTTTCCCTCCTAATTGATCTAGGAGGGTAATTTTTGAATATGTTACACAACTTTGGAATACCCATCGATTGGCTGAAAAAAGAACAATTTTTGTAATTTCAGCTCCACAGTACCTCCTTTCCCCCAATTTGGGCACAACTGAATTTTGACCTGTGGTCATCCTGACTCCAGAATATCGAATGGCCCGCAGTTGGAAGCCTATTTCCCAAATTTTGGAGTTCGGATGAAGGCGATATAGAGTCGAGTCGTATGTTAGTGCGTTGCATGATCGTGCGATAAAGTGAGATACGATAAGTTTTAAAGTA
>FIZR01009702.1:0-15703 GCA_900060175.1 Ferrisia virgata | reverse complement strand
CTTCTTCTTTCATGACTTCAAACAGCTTCTTCTTGTTGACCATCATTTGCTTCTTGTAGGTCCATAAAGCATATGTGTGTTTCAAGATGATGTTCGATTCGTTTCTCCATCAGTAATTTCACTGAGTAGCTGGCATCGGTGTAAGATCTTCCTTTCCTGAATCCATTCTAACCCTCGGATATTTTGTCAAAATTCATGAAAATGGTAAACGTAAAGGTATTTTTATTGATTCCAGAACGCCGGATTGGAATATTGGGATCAATTTTTTGATTCAACTTTTCTAAAGCTCTTTCAGCCCTACTTTGATTTTGGTCAAAATTTAAGAATATAGAAAATGCAGACCAACATATCGATTCATAATAATTTCAAGTCACTGATTTAAAATATCTGCTTTACTTTTTTATCCAACCCTTGAAAGACTCCTCAGCCCCTATGATAAAAAATTACAAAATAGAAAAAAGTGAAGTGATATATCATTTTTTTTTTACTAATTTTAGGGTGCTGAGTTAGAATATCAGCCTGATTTTTTGACGCGACCTTTCTGAAAAACGCTTGGGCCGACCCCCCCCCCCCCCTGCACACCATTTTAGTCATAATGATAACGATGGAAAAAATGAAGTAACATACCGATTCTTGATCATTTTAAATTACTGATTTGGACAATCTGCTCAATTATTCCATCCGACTCTACTAAAGCTCTTCTCAGACAACCCCCCCCCCCTCAAGTGAGGATGCTCAGTTGAAATATCCTTCACGAATTCCGTCAAAATTCCAAAAAAAAATAGTAAGAAATGAAACTCTATGACATTATGGATACAAAATCTAGTATCTCGACAATTCACAAAGTAATTCGTATGAATGAAACCGTCACTTTCCACTCGCTGCAATATCTGTATTTTGAGTGTTTGTTTCATACAAATCGGTGTTTTTTTTTCCAATTTCAATTGTTACCGATTAATTTTCAGCACAAAATTTATTCATAAAATCCGACGAAATCGTCCTCATGAAATCCAAGTATACTTAGGTATTTTAAATTTTCCAATTTTTTTTTAATCACTATTTTCTCATCGTGGACGTCGCCGATCCGTAGTCTGAACCGAGAAGAGCACATACCGCATAGAAAACACCGTAAGGTACGCATCAAATATGCCTAAAACACGTCTAAAATGAACTTTTCGGACCGTGATGTAATTCGAAGTTTATTCTTACGGGATTAAAACGACGATTTGTTTTTTTCGTTGGTAAAAAGGTTGTTATTTTAAACCTTGGTGTACCCCGGCTCGAGCTCGAGGTTGAAAAATGCATCCGTTTTAACATGTCCCAACAAAATGAAATGAAAAAAAAAAAAAAAAACACCATTTATCATGTTTTCGGTAAGTTTATTAAGTAACTTTTCGCGAATGGTTTTTTTTTCTCTCTTCTTATTATCACCCCCATGACGTGCGATTCTTTCAAAGAAGAGAAAAAAAAAGTCGAGATTTCTAAAAGTCGTCGTCGCGTTGTTGTTGTTGTTGTTGTTTGACATCTAAAAACATACAAGGTATAGCTGTACGCTGAACTGGATTGAAGTTTTGGTAAAGTTGACGCTAGAGATTTTGTTTTATTTACCTCGGTTGGTTTAAAAATTAGACTTGTTTTTTGTTTCAATTTGTAAAACAGGCTGTAACAGATTTTTTCACCTTTAATATTATTTAGAATTTTTTTTTTTTTTTTTTCGCTCGATGTGAGAAATGAGAGTTGAATCAAATTAGATTCTTTTTCTTTTCGTTGTTAAATTTGGCGAAATTACATTTCTCTTTTCCTTGTTTACGAACTCGGATTACTTACGAGGATTATAATTTGATTCCTGGCTGACAATTGAATGTATAAAATTTACCCTCGACGCTGGGATCGTGTTTTTGGCCAGGAGAAAAAAAATAATAATAATAAAATTAGCCGATAAAAGAGTAACACGAAGCTTGTTGGTGGGTATTTCTCACTTTGAAAATATATATCCATGTAGGATGTACCTGGTATCTAGATCTGCGTGTCAGTATAAATTGGAACATATTGAGGTTTAGGTGTTGGCTGAGTCTTTGTGATGGTACATTTCGTGGTAAACAGTAACATTTTGTTTGGCAAGTTTATATTAGAATTTCCTATTGTGCGTTGTCATACATCAGCCGCAAAGTTGAGCGAGCTCTGTTTTTTGCCGACATCAATTAAGGTTTCATGGATGAATTTCAAAGCTTTTATTCTCTCTTCGTCGTCGTAGGTCGTAGAGCTTTGTTATACGCTACAACATGGTATATCTATCCGGTAGTAGATTTTTTTTTTTTTTTTAATTTCAGGTATCTCTCTACCTACGTACTTAATTTACTTCGGTCGTGATGTTTTCGCTTCCTAACCGAAAAAAAAAAAAAAAAAAAATTAAAAAAGAAAGAAAAAAAAATAAGTAGAAAATGTTAGCATAATAACGAGAAGACTATGCTGTATTCTTGCTGAGACAAAATTTTAAATCGGAAAACTCAATTTTATCATTATGAATACTTGCGTTAGTTGTACGGCTTGTATATTTTGTATTGTGAAAACATAGTATAATAAGTTTTTATACTGATGATTAATTTGTTACAAGATGAAAGTTGCGAATGTACTTGTATATTATACGCTTTTAAACATGGTATAGCCGGTGTACAAAAGATGTCACTTAGCACGTCGTTTTCATTCTTCTCTTTGAGCGAAACACACAAATTAATTCTTTTTATTCGTAGGCTCGGAAAATTTTCGAGAAAATTGTTCGTAAATTAATGTAACCGGCTCGTATTATGCTTTCGATAAGAATGGAAAATTTTTTTCTAATTTTCTGTAGAGGTACCACTTACTGCGAGTAGATCTGAAAGCGTACGCGGAAGGAGGGTACAGTAAAAACAAGCTGATAAGGAATACAATTTTCGCACAGGCTGATTTTCATAACGTTTTTTTTTTCCCCCGAATAAAGAAAGCTCGAACGTTGTAAATTATTACACAACAAAACGATATCGATGAATTTGTTGAAACCGTAAACGTAAAAAATAGATTTATACAAGTACACTGATGGTATTGGACCTCTCGCGTTGTTTTTCTTTTTCTTTTTCTTTTTTTTTTTTTTTTCAAGAAAAAAAATTATTCTGACCGAGACGGCGTTTTTTTTTTTTTTTTTTTTTTTTTTTTTTTTTTTTTTGCAAGAAAAAAAATTATTCTGACCGAGACGGCGTATTAAGGCGTCTCCAGGCGGTAAATCTTTTTTCGTGTTTCGTTGCTCGAATGAAGAAAAGAACGGTCGTCGTCGTCGTCGTCGTCGTTACAAGGCAGACGAATAAAATGTTCTTTTGAAATCATAAAAGAATATCGAAACATTGTACTTTTGCCGAACAGATTCAATTATAGCATTCTTTGTATCGTACTATAAGGCAAATGTTTATTTGAGTGGGCTAGCAATCTACAATTGACATATTTTTAGATAAATGTGCCGAAGCGGTATTTGTCACACGTGAATAATTTTTCGTCCGTTTTCTCAGATTTTCTCGCATTTTAAATTCTTCGTGCTACGCTTTTTTGTACACTTTTTTTTTTTTTTCTTTTTCCTTCTTTTGACGTCAGTGTACGCATATTCGCTCATTTCTATACGGCTAGTAAGTATTTAAAATGTCCTCGGAGAGTAGCTGACCTCGGGTCGTTGGTACTTTTTAGCCTAAGTGTATCGTAACGATGGTCGTTCAACTCTTTCGTCAGATACGAGTTGACCTATGTGAGGAAAAAAAATTTTCAAATTTAATTTGAATAATTAGTTCGTAGAGAAGGAAGGGAGTAGGTTAAAAACTTTGAAAATTAATATTATACTGACTGGTATCTCTACCTACCTATTTATCTGTCTACCTACCTACCTACCTACCTACCCGACTGCCTACATTTATTTCAAATAAATCATCTGGTTGGCAATTTTTAGTTACATTTTCTGTCATTTTGTCAAAAAAAAAAAACCTCGCTATAATAGACTATCGATTACGGCGGATGCAGGGTGACGGGGCGAAGGAATATCAACAAAATCAGTTTTGAAGTCCTAAAAGACCATTAAGACCATTTTTAAGTTCAACTGTTGACGGTCCAGTGTTGACAGTTCGGATTTTGACGGTCCACTATTGACAGACAGTTCACAGTTGATCATCAACTGTTGTTAAATCTGGACCATTAAAAGTTGACAGTTCAAATCTTGATGGTGCGGATGTTGTTGGTCCAGTTTTTGAAAATCATTAAAAATTGGCAAAAGTTTGACAAAAACGAGTAAAAATTAACCTAAATTAGGTCAAGAAAAAAATGTTGAAGAATTGCTGAAAATCGTCAACAACTGAAACAATTTCATACAAATGGTTAAAAAATATAGAAAATCACTTGAAAGATGGATGAAAATTGACCTAAACATCAAGAGAAAAATTGTTGAAAATCATCTCACATTGAGTGAAAATTTAATAAAAATGGGTAAAAAATGCAGAAAATCTATTAAAAATCACAAAAAAAAATGTTGAAAACTGGACGAACATTGACCCAAAAATTAAAAAAAAATAGACAAAAATTGGTGAAAATTTACCTAAATTACGATAAAAATCGTTAAAAATCATCGATAATTGGCTAAAAAAATTAACTGAAATGGATTAAACTGATGAAAATTGATCAAAAATCAAGTAAAAAGATCGAAAAATTGAAAAAAAATTGACCTAGGTAAGAAAAAAAAATTATCAAAAATTAGGTATAAATTTATTAAAAATGGATTAAAAGTACAAAAAATTGATCGAAAATTACGAAAAAATGTTGAAAAATGGGTAAAAATTAACATAAATCATTAGAAAAGTAGTAGAAAATCATCAAAACTTGGGTAAAAATTTGATAAATAATGAGTAAAATACTGAAAAAATTGATCAAAAATCAAAAAAAAATTGAAAAATGAGTGAAAATTGACCAAAATTATGAGAAAAATTGTAGAAAATCGTCAAAAATTAGGTAAAAGTCGGTATAAAAGTATAGAAAATTGATCAAAAATCACGTCAAAATGTTGAAAGATGGTCAAAATTGACCTAAAATACGAATAAAACCGTTAAAGATCATCAATAATTGCGTAAAAGTTTGATAAAAATAGGTAAAAAATGAAAAAAAAAAACGAAAAATGTGGAAAATTGGTGAAAAATGATCTAAATGACAAAAAAAATGGTTAAGAATCATCGAAAATTTTTTTTCAATTCGATCAAAATGGATGAAAATTGACATACAAAAAGAAAAGATTGCTTAAAATCGACGAAAATTGGGTAAAAAATCGATTAAAATGGATAAGAAGTACAGAAAATTGATTAAAAATGATAAAAATCATTAAGAAAAAGATGAAAATTGAAAGAATTTTATAAAAATAGGAAACAAGTGCGAAAAATAGATAAAAAATCACGAAAAAATGTTGTAAAAAGGGGTGAAAATTGACCTAAATACGAAAAACACCGTTTAAAATCATCGATAATTGGCTAAAAAGTTGACTGAAATAAATAAAAACTGACGAAAATTTATCAAAAATTAAGTTAAAATGTCGAAAAGTTGGAAAAAATGACCAAAAAAATATTTTAAAAAAAAACAAAAATTATGTATAAAAGTGATGAAAATTGGTAAAGAGTGCAAAAAAATTTATGAAGAATCATGAAAAAATGTTGAAAAATAGGTAAAAATTGACATAAATCATAATAAAAATCGTAGAAAATCGTCAAAAATTGGGTGAAAATTTAATAAAAATTGGTATTAAATGCAAAAACTTGATGAAAAATCACGAAAAAATGTTGAAAATTAACCTAAATTATGAGAAAAATTGTAGCAAATCGTCAAAAATGAGATAAAAATGGATTTAAACAAATTGACCAAAAATCATGAAAAATCGTTGAAAAACAAGTGAAAATCGACCGGAAACATAAAAAAAAATCGTTGTAAATCATCGAAATTTGAGTAAAAATTTAGTAAAAAGCGATAAAATTTGTAAGAAATTGATCAAAAATCAGGAAAAAATGTTAAAAAACTAGTAAAAATTGACTTAAAATACGAATAAAATGGTTAAAAATTATCAAAAAGTTGTTAAAAAAATTCACCGAAATGGATAACAAGTGAAAAAATTGATCGAAAATTACGAAAAAAATGGTTCAATTGACGAATGTCGTGTGCACAGAGGGACATTGGTCAAAATTTTTAGCGGGGCCTATTTCCAGCATGAGCCAAAATTTAGTATTCAGATTTAGTAGGTGCCCTACCAAAGTATTTTGAGGGTTTTGAGTATTCATTTCTCATGGCATGATCTTGGACTCCCAAAAACGTGATGTTTGATGACATTAGGTTGGATTTTTGCCATTTTTCGAGTTTTTCCCATCCATCGACTTTTTAGCCCCATCACAACCCTTTATATATATCTCCTCTCCAAATTGAGCAAAAAGTTAAAATTTAGAAAGTAACTTTATTAGGAGTTCTAAACTTGGCTTTTTGGAGCTTTCAACTATTCACTTCAAAATAAATTTTCATCTCTACCACTGGTTAAGCAAAAACATCTCACAGAACTATTATTATTATTATTATTACTCTACGAATGATACAATTTACATACCTACAAATCCAACATAATACGAAAATCAGTCTAAAAAACCAACGTACAGCGATGTTTTTTTTTTTTTAATGTTGAAGGACGTACTTCTAATTTTATTTTATTTTAAATTGAATGAAAGAACAGATGATGAGGTAATAAACAACATCAATGAACGAGCTATTTGCTACAATTCCCATTTATCTTCTCAACATGGGTACCAAATTTAGGCTTCGAATTATATCGAAAACAGTTTATTTTAAACTTGACCTCGATTTCATTTAAGTTTATTATTCTTATTCTCGACGACTGGCATAACGACGAGCACGAATCACAACGGCGAAACCCTTACGTTGGACTTTTTCACTGCCGAAATTCTTAGTACCAAGTCTCTTATTACACGTGTAAGCGCGTTAAAAAGATGATTTAAGAAATTCAATTACTCTTTATAAACGAATATTTAATATTAAACGTTGTTAAAACAAAGTTATATAAAGCACGTTGAAGTAGGTACTAGGTAGTTGAAAGTTTTAACGATGGTAAGTCTGCGTACCTACATAAAAATGATTTTAGAACATTAATTTTTTAAGAAAAATTTACTCTATCTAGATGCTATAAAATGTGTCGTAAAGGAAAAAAAAAGAACATACTGTCGGTGAAATATATCTTCAAATTACCTCGAGAATATACTCGTTATTGTTTATTACCAAAACAGATTGCACCTATAATTTACATCTCGTACGAAGACTTCGAAGATATTAATTTTCCAAAGTAATAACGCAAAATCCTGCGCTTGAAAAAAAAATCAGCTGATATTTTTTTTTCAATGCATTCTGCTTAATTACTCGCATTGCAAATAACATTTCTTAACCGAGAGGGAGAAAAATTGAAACAAAGATTTTAAAGTAACGTCATTGAAAAAATATATATATATATATATATATCTAACAAAATTGTGAAATTTTGTTAAATAAATTAACTAAGAATAATAGGCAGCCACACCAAAAGAAAAAGAAAAAGTACGAATAAATAAAAGCTATTTTGAATATTCTTACATTGTGAAAAATGTGGAAGAAAGTTGGAGGGAAAAGTCTTTTCTAATTTATTACTTTAGCAAGTAGAATAAAAAAGAAAAAAAAACTCACATTTCCTTCTCTGAATCAAAGATTAATTAATTTTCTTTTTATTCATTAAACATACTTACATTTAAAGTTGAAGACGATTCGATAGATTGCGTAAACGTATTGTATTAGGTTCCTGGAGATTTCAAAAGAGTGAGAAGGGAAGAGGATCTATTTCATTCACAATAATTGACCATTTTTTTTGGTTGTCATCATTTTCAACTTTTAGATAAAAATATATGTGATACTTGAGGTTTGAAAATTTTTGAAAAAATTAATTTATAAAGTTGGCTGAACTTTTTATACGTAATAAAGCTTTAGATTCAATTGTAGCGTACACTTAGGTACTCTGTAGTCTGCACTATATCGTTGTCTGGGATACTATACGTAAACTTGTGTATCTTGTATTTCTCGCGTTTAGAATTTGAACAGGAACAACTCCCGTTTTAGATAACTTCAATTAAAACCGCACGTTAAACCCTTATCTGCAAATGCTCTTAAACGCAGCAGTACAAACAATTCCCCGAATGAAAATTCTAAACGTTCATTAATCAAAAACTTAGACCTCTTAAGGTTTATTTTGGTAACGCAAAGGCAAATTTCAACGCTTAAAAATTTCCACTTTACTCGGTGTTTTTAGCTTTTCCGTATAATAATCTTCAATATAAATACAGGCTCTTATTCGAGAAAAAACAAAACTAAAAAATAGACAAACACGTACCTAATGACTGAAAAGAATTGGAAAATTCTCATTTTTCGACTGAAATTACAATTTTTTCAAGGTCTTCGTGATCGTGTGTGCGTGAGAAAAAAAAACAGGATCACGCGTTAATTATAACGGTTCGAATTTTCTCACTGTGACTGGGTTTCCTCTTAGAGATAATTTTGTAGCATATTTTTTTTTTTTTTTTTTTTGCATCAGATCATTAATTTGTGAAAAATTTGAAAATCGAGCTACCCTTCTACAGTATTCTTTCTTTCGTTGTTTGTATCGTTACTTGGATATAGTCATTTGTCAAACTGCAAAACTGTCGACCATTTCCAGACAGTCTAATTAACTGGTATGTAAAAATGGGCTATTAAAGCTCAAAAAAAAAAAAAAAAAAACTACACGACGCCTCGTTCATCAGTTGAAAATATATTGATGATGTGAATCGAAACTGTGATAGTATAGGCCTACATGTACAACCGTGTATGGTATCCTGTTGAATGTAGGCTTGAGAGTGATTATTGTTATAAATGATATGTCAATCAATTATATGTACTTTGGCTTTTATTTTGTCTATCGCGATGCAATGAAATTAATGTTACAAAATAATAATTTCTGTACATATTTTTGGCTAGATTACTTCTAAGAAAAACTAAACCATTACAGCGGATTAATCTATGTACCACTGTAAAATGACAGTTTTGTAAAGCGTCTGAAAAAAATATTCACTCTGAAACAGATGAATTGCTGAAACTAAAATTATATCATACACGAGTACAACGTAATCATGAACGATTCCTAAACCTAACGGTGCTCAGCATTAATTATTTACAACTTTGAATATTGACCATCTCTGGCCAGTGCTGAAAGGCCCACCAAACCAACTACAGGATTCCATCGAACCAGTTCGATCAAGTCTAACCTGATACACCCAGCAGTACCAACATAACGAGCTACTCTTCAGGGTCAATTAGTAGCGTCTTTTATCACCCGTGAGTGCCCATCATAGCTCACTGGGTAGTGGTTACCCCCTAGAATAGCCATACTGCAGGCTACTTGCCAGTAAGACGTGATCGATCGTATTCCCTATTTAAACCCTGAAGTTAAACTCACTACCACTATCAAGATGTATCGCATTCATAAGTGCAAATATGGCATAACTAATCATGGAAGGTACTCAATGAGTATACCAATCACCAGTTAACTGCTCCGGGATCAGTACAATGTAACGTCAATTCACTGCACAAGAGCTGATGAAGCGAAAAACACAGCAACAATACCAATTCAGACAAATTTGAATCTATGTAATCACGTATGCTTTTATTGCAGTGGTACCATTCTATAGATCACTACCCCCACACAGCTATGCACCATGTCTTCGCAGTTGACAGTGGAACAAGTTGCTCACGCATAGGCAAAAAAAAAAAAACACTCATTCGCACATGGTACGAGTCAAACAACCCAGCATAGAGCCTCAAAAAAAAACAATTATTACAAGTTGCACAAGTATAAAAATGCAGTTCAGTTTGTAGTGCGAGGATTTCATATGTTTAATAGGTAATAGGAAATTTTCACGAATGATTCATTTCTGCAAGCTCCAGCTCCTCCCCAAAACTTTGTACCAGAAAAGTCAAAGAAGTAAAAATGTTTGTCCTTTTGATGCTCTACAACTTCGGTTTCAATATTTTTTTTGTAATAGCGTGGAAATACTGAAATACCTATTTCACAGTACCTATATATAAAATTTTCACTTTTCGTAAATTTTGATCAGGCTCAAACTTGAAAAACCCTCTGAGTCATCATGTAGCAAGTCGCGCACCACAAACACTTCGAGTCTGTTAAGAGTCTCTTTTTTCCGAGTCTTTCAATTTTTTTTTTTTTTTTTGTTTTACCTACAATAACTTGCATTGTATTTTCAAACGAAGGAGATATTAAAAGCAAAATCTGGATTGCATCGCTAATTGAAGTGACAGAGAAAACCTTGAGCAAAGACTCGTTCAAAATAGAGCCTGGGAATTGCAAAAATTGTGAGTCTCTAAAAAAAAAATTCGGAGTCTACAGAGTTCTTTCAGGGCAGACTCTGCTCAACCCTGACAACAGATTAAACTGATTTTTTTAGAATTTTCAGTCAATCATTAAAATGATGTACTTTTGAGTAAAAATATAACATAAAATAGTTTCCCCAGTAATGCCCTCGGAACACATTTCCCCTACTCCACCCTTTTGGCTCAGAATATTAAAAAAAATAATAAAAAATCCGTATTCACACGCATTTAAAGGAAAATTATAATTTTAATCGAAATGTTCACAACCATTAAGGGTCTATGAACATGAATTCTTCCAAAATTTTTCAGCCTCAAAAGGAAAGGAGAATGGACAAAATAAAAATTTTGACTACCGCAGTTTGGGAACCTTAGGAGGTGTACAGAATTTTTTTATCAAAGCATATGTTCTGACGAGTAAAATGATCATTCGCAGACTCGTTTCGAGGCTGAGGCATACCCTGCGGCCAATTTAGAGAAATTCCAAAAATTTTTAAGTTGGTGTCGTTTTCACATAAATCGAGCCCTCTGAAAACGAAAATGAGGTCAGATTCACAATTTGATCTCAATTAATACCTTATTCTGAGCATTATTATGAATTTTATTCGTTGTAAATCGTTGCCTGATATAAATACGCAATTTACCGTTGTACTTGAAATTGACTGTTTTGAATAAAATTTCAATTTTCCTCGTGTTAAAAGTGGCTCAAAAAATTGGCAAAAGAGTGCTTTCGACTAAGTTAGACACGCTGAATACAAATTCGGTATTTATTTTTTGTTCGAAGATCTCGTTTACATTTTGATCCTTTACGCCCCACACACTCATGCCTACAATTATGCAATTAAATTTCTTCTACCAAAATTTTAATCCTGTGATCTGATACAGATTTTCACGTTGAACAACTTCACTTCTATTTATTATTAGCGTATTAGTAATTATTTGTGGGGAAAACGCAATATTAAGCATTGTTTTAGTTTTTTAAAACTTTCCAAATCCCTGACAATTTTGTTAAAAAATTCTAAAAATTGTACTCGTCAAAACACATACTTTGGCGAGAAAAAATTTAAAAATCCCCCCCCCCCCACACACACACACACACACAGTTCAGTAGATGCCTATTCGTTCATTTATCTACATGCGTAGCTGTAGGTCTAGGTACGTTGTAGGTACTGGTAAAGTGCGCTGTACATAGATAGCTACTACATACATAACGCATATCTGCATCACAACAAACTGTACAGTTTTGTAAAATAGGTATGCAGGTATGCACCCAGCCACCTACTTACTTTACGTTAGATTAGGTTAGATTAGGTTAGGTTAGGTTAGGTTACGTTACGTGGTAAGTACTACGCTATAGGCTGGAAGCGATATTACATAAATACTTGTACCTATTAAGTACCTACACTAGGTTTAGGTAGTTGCACCGTAGGTGAATGGTCGAATTGAATATTATTTGTAAAGTAGAAATAAATAAATAAATAAGTAAGTAAGAGTAAAAGTGAGTTAGCAAGTACGTAGTACGTAGCGAGAGAAAGAGAAAAAAAAGGAAGAAAACTGGAATACCTATTTAAACATTATTATTACGTATACGTCGATGCGCTGGAACCGTAGGGTATGCAGATGTACCTACTACGAGTACCTCTACCTATATAATTAATGGATCAGCGTACCAGCAGCGTGTACAGACACTGGACCCTGGACAAGTATCCGGGTGTTTCGAGTGCATGGCTATATATTTTTACACATACTTCGTACGTACAGTATGTGTATGTGTATGCGTATTCGTGAAGCAAAAATACCAGTATTTGCGCTTAACTCACGCACGCATCGTTACGTAATATTCACCCACGTCCGTAGTCCGTAGTCCGTAGTCCGTAGTTCGTACATCTCTCCATAGTACTACGTATACATTATACATACCGTACATATCTCTATTACTATTACCTAGCCTACTTACGCGGTACTATTCTACTTTCAATCTAACAGAGTTTAAAACGGCCATACGCGAATTATATTCCGCTCATTTACCAACACACAAGCTATAGTACCCGAACGACCTCCGCGACCTCCGATCACCTATCCAATTCGACTTTTCCGACCACGGCCGGCCTTGCCAGTGCCATCACTAACGCCGAAATATCAAATACAGCTCAATAGGTACGTGTGGTTACGCATCGCGAATACACTTTCGACATAATATTGTAACTAAATGGCCGGCCAACTACCATCTTCCTACCTACCTACTTACCTACCTGCTTAGCTACAGAAATTCGGCTCCTCGATTTTTTCTTCACTCGCAATTTTGACCAGCATCGTACGACGTGCTATGTATAGTACGATACGTAGTATGTACCGGTATACGTTTGTTGTACGACCGCCCCAACTAAAGTCTAACTGACTAACTGACGCACGGAAAATTCGAAACTGACAATTCGATTCGAGTTGAAAACATTTTCATCGGCAAAAGTGTCCACAGATGATGACGATGACGGGTTGCTATAGGCCATTCCAAAGTATGCTGAATTTCGGTCCGAGCGGGGACGTGATTTTCGTTTGGAACCCTCAAATACAGTCATATATATATATATATATATATATATAAATCTATATATATATATATATATAGGCACAATACATACAACTATGTACTCTAGCTTGGGTCAGTGTGTAAGTGTAGTGTACAAATACTGCAGTCTGTAGTGTATCTGTAGCTGTAACCAGCTATACAGTATACTATATGTATTATATTAATGTAATTGAATAGTGAAGATGCCGTTCTCTCTGTTTCCATTATTGAATTTGTTTCGCACAGTGTGTGGTCAAATAATGTACTCGTTAACTAACTCTCGCCCCGCCATATACTCCCTGCTTTTTTTCGCTCATTTTTCCTTCTTTCCTTGTTTTTTTTTTGTTTTTGTACTTATCTATGCCCGTTATGCGCACGATGGTCGTTGAAAAATTGCCATTATTTTCAAATTATCGAAAATTTATTCCGATCCGAATAGAAATTAGGTCGCTACAGGCGGCTGCATAATGTGTAAAATTAATTCGATTAATGTTGCGAAAAATTTTTGAATTTTTTGTCGAAAGGAAAGCATTTTTTTTTTAGCGAGCTCGCTGTATAGTTAAATACTCGAGTATGTACGTGTGTTCAAAAAAATAATTCACCAGTGGGGGTTGGTGATTTATCAGACGATTAATCGAACGATTTTAAACAAATATGGACCTACCGTATGTGGAAATCATAAAGCGTGCAAATGATGCTTCGGAAACAAGCTAAAAATACGTAGGCAGGTAGATACTAGGTCATAGGTAGGTAGGTAGGTAGTTAGGTAGGTACCAAGTTATTACTATGTAACACTGATGTACTAATCGAGCGATACGCTTCATCGCGGTACAGCAGACTGGTTGAGACTTGTATCCGCTGGCAGAATTAATAATCTCGTCGAAAATCACGCGACTCTGCTAAGTCACGTTAAATTGGCAGCCTGTCCACGAAAACGAGTACGTATATCGCGAGTACACGTTAATCTGATTATTAGAAGAAAATGGTACACGCGGATTACCTACCTACTTTTTCTCTGTGACATATTGGAAAACGGCTAAAAATGCTGTATGTTTCGGTCAATTACGCTTATAGGTTCGAACGACAATCGACAATCGTTTGAAATTGTACATCGTTCAGCATTAATACGTCAGATATTTATTCGTCAGCCTTAGCCAGTGCCATTAGACGCTCGATGCTTGTACGCTTAGCTTAGCTTACGAGTGTTATCTCGAAGAGTTGGTCGATTTGAATTAAGTAAATACAAACTCCACGACGCGACGAAGGCCCGGCTAGAAGTTATTCCCACGAATGGTCAATTTTTCAACATTATTGGTACGATATACCGACCGAAGACAAAGTCGTCAGTAGGTGGAATGAGCAAATGACTACATTAGTGCCCATTGTACCAGTAGTACACCTCCTGTAGAACATTACGCAACAAGGAGAAGAGAAGTATGTCGCTAATTTTTGCGAGAGAACCGAAAACGAGGGTGGTAATCCGTAGAAAATATAATAGCAATACTTATCGTTTTCTTCGTACTTTTGGCCACCTTGTCGAATTGCTCAAAATCAGCGTAATGCGATACCAGCTCTTATTATTTTTTCTTATTATTGGCGGGATTGAGATTGCGATTTCATTCCTTTTTGGCACGATCTTGAAATTCATAACATTTGGCAAATCGAGCGTTTTTGCATGAAATTGAGCTAATGAGCGTGAAACAGCTTTACTTAGCTTTATACTTACGTGAATTGAAAAAAATTACGAAACCAAACGAAAAATGCTTTTTTTCTCTTTTTCCAGATCAAGAAATATGTATTCCATCAAAAATACAAAACAACGTCATCTCGTGCCCCAAACATTGTTCTGATATAAATGCCAAATATGATCCTAATTTTGGTAAAATATTAGAGTCGCGTGAATTGCTCCATTCGTGAAGTAAACAAAATCAGCACCCTATAATGCTTATTTCGAAACACAGATCCCGAAACAAGGTTGAAAGCGCATTTAAGATCTATACTAAAAATCCGCATTCTCAATTTCAACCACGTTGATCGATTTGAGATGAAAATATTCGAGAGAGAGAAATTCGAAAAATGGTTAAAACCGCCCAAAGAAGTACTTTTTCGCGGATATAAAACGGTACAATGGGGCTGAAGACCCGAAACTCAGCAACGGACGCATCTACATGGGTGGAGAGGAGGCTTAAGCGCCCTATAAATGTTGAGCTAGCGCCTACTTCATGTTTTCGAGAAAATTTAACGAGTGATGGTTTGTACGACTGAAAATAGTGAAATGCTATTTTTTGAAGGTCAAAAATATCGTAGAATGCATTATCTTGAACCTTTCACACTTAATTTTACGCTAATTTTTTTCTCCCCGAGACGTGACCTTTTTAAATGAAGATGGAGGGCTTAAGCCTCTCCAAAAATGTTTACCTATTTCCGTCTACGCGGATCTAGGATCCTTATCGAATCTATCAACCAGTTATTAACCTCGAAAGGTGTTTAATAGCGTATTGTGGAAAAGTCGTCAACAATTGACTGGCAACAGTGTGACGTCATCATTGAACTGATATCAGTGGACAGATTTTTATGTCCCGGAATGACATTAGTGAACTTATTTTACGAAGGATTGATTTTATGATTTTAAGTTGAAATGTTGAGGAAAAT
>FIZR01009697.1:0-33908 GCA_900060175.1 Ferrisia virgata | reverse complement strand
AAGTATATGAGATGAAATATTTTTTTTCATATAGTAGACATCAAGATATGCAATTTTCTTTGTAACAATAGAAAAAAAATAGAAATCTGAAAGGCGGAAGATGTTCCTATTAAAATTAGTGGAGAGAATTTTTTTGAGGTGTCTACCAACCAGTTTTTAAGGGTATCAAGTGAAAAAAAAATAATCGTTTTTTTGACCCACCCTAATACTTACTTGGCAGCTCTTTTATCTCGTATAACTTCATCACCCATTGAATTACAAATGTGTGCCCATTCGTCTGATCCATCTTCACAATTTCTTATTCCATTGCAGACCAACGATTCAGAAATGCACTGATTATTTTTACATCGAAATTCGATCCTGGAATCGTAGAGAAAATTTTAGTTGCAGGAGTACTTTTTGACTCATTTGAACTTGATGAACAGGAATGTGGCTTTCAGTCTTCCTTCAAACCACTCGTTGGCATTTTTACCCCTGAACCCTTCACCCAAAAATATCCATACTCAACATTCTGTAATTATTGTCCAATTTCTGAACAACTTTATTTCTAACAATTTTTTTTAATGGGTTTAGAATATTATTTCAAGAAAATAAAAACGTATTTTTGAGCATTTTTCAAGTTTTTGAGTGACTTGTCGTTCAAAAAAAAATCCTAAAAGTTACACTTCCCAAAACAGGCACTCCAATGAAAAAAGTTTTACCCCCCTCCCCCCTCCATGAGATCCAGCGCTATTACAATTTCAAGTTTACTTTTATCAGTTTTTTCGCTTCCATGGGGCAAAAAATGAATAAACTCTCTCTCCCCTCTTTATAATTATCCCGAGTATGATGTTAATTTTCCTTCAATATGTCCACTGTTGCAATCAACGACGTAGAAAAAATTTCTTCTATCCTGAAAATTTCATAAAAAATTTGAAAATTCAAGGACAGCGATATTTTGTTATTTTTACCTGAGAATACTTTTCAGTTGTGTATATTATCGTGTAAGGTATTTAATAAGAATGATTTTGTGACCTATTGAACATTCTCAACTTCAATCTTCAAATTGTATCTCTCCCAAAAAATTTCAACCATATCAATATGTTTTTCACACCTTCAGATATCATTAGCACTTCGAGTATCACATTCAAAGTATTTAGTCTACTTAGGTACTCACTTTGTACAATTATTAATTTCTTCTGTGTGAATTGCTAATTTTGAAACAGTAAACGAAGATTTGGCTGAAAAATTAACGTTTAAGGACGACCCATGATAACAGGCAGAAGGCAACGGGCGACAGGCAGCAGGAAAAATTATTTTCAACAGTCTAGCAACCGTCTGCCTGTTGCCTGCTATCGTAGATCTGCTCTTACATAGTAAATTTTTGAAATCACAGCGTAAAATTATAATAAAGTTGAAAAAAAGAAACGTGCCTAATTAGTTGGAAATCATATGAGGAAAAACTCACCAGTTGCGTTGATTAGACTCAAGTGGAATATTAACAACTGAGTCCATATTTGTAATCTGATTTTAATAGACATTTTCACCTAATGAATATAACACTTCAGTCCTTTAAAAAAAAAATCTACAACTTTTTTTCTTGTTTCATATTTTTTAATTTTATCCTACGATTACGAAATGTTAATATCGTTAAAAGCGTTATAATTTTTCGATAGTTTAGACAGCACTGCGTCTATCGTGAGCGTATAATTTAGTACTTAGATGTTTGGGCTTCTATTATGTGGTAGTTGATGGTCGAAAATCTCGTGCGAAATCTCTCATTAAAATACTACGTGTAGTGGGGATAAACCCAACCATGCCATGGATTATCTTCTCATGTTGACGAAGGCGTTTAATATTTTGAGACTAACTCGTGTCAAATTTTTATGATTTATTTATTAAAAATGAAAAATATATGTAAATTATATCAATTTAGTGGTACGATGTAAATACTTCTCATTGCTGATCTATTATCTTACCTACAAATAAATAAACACATTGGATACTTGATATAAATTTAAAAAAATTTTATAATTGAATTAGATGATTTTGAATGCGATTTTTACACTGTTTGTCTACTGCGTTATGTTTTTGTAAAAAAGGAGATTTATTCTAATCTATAATAAAAAATTTTCTCTGGCCTATTTGCGAGCTCGCAGTTCTTAAAAAAATAATACACGGATATTTGAAGATTTTTTGGTTTTATAAACTTTATAATATCAGAAATTTGAATACCTCGCGAGCCATAAATCTATAAAACAGGAATGTGCTACCCCCATTAGTGTGGGAGTCGTAGCACAAGGCCCTGCTTCGAGAAAGAGGTCCCAGGTTACCCGAAAAATGTTTGTTTGGAAACAAGATTCGAAATGCTCAACTGTTGATTTTTCCAGAATGCGTTATTAAACCTCTTTCGATGGTAAAATTACGAAATAATGTTGGAAAATGAGTAAAAACTGACCGAAAATCGTTAAAAAACAATGAAAATTGAATGAAAATTTGACAAATATTGGCAAAAAGTGCAGACAATGGAACTAGAATAATATAAAAAGTTGAAAATTAGATAAAAATCGTTAAAAATCATCGAAATTTTGGTAAAAATTTGACAAAATGTGTAAAAACTGCCAATAATTGGTCAAAAATTGGGTAAAAATTGAAATTTTTAACCATTTTTTCGTGATTTTTGATCAATTATCTGCAGTTTTCCCGCATTTTTGTTACATTTTTAGCCAATTTTTTAGGATTTCTTATAGTTTCTTCATATTTTGAGTCAATTTTCTTAGCTTTTTAGCAATTTTTGTCACATTTTTACCCAATTTTCAATGTATTTCAACATTGTTTTCCACATTTTCGATAAATTTTCTGAGATTTTTATCCTTTTTTTGTCAAGTTTTTTTTAAAATTTTGATGATTTCCTATGGTTTTTTAAATATTTTTGTACGATTTTCACATTATTTCCACTTTTTTTTTCATGATTTTGGATTAATTTTCTAGAGTTTTTTTTTCATATTTTTGATTATTTTCCACTTTTTTTACCAAATTTTGAGTATTCACTGTACGATCTGGAGGATCAAATTATAAAGGAGGGAGGGGTATATTACGAATAAAGAGAATATGTAATCGAGTCACCCCCCCCCACCCTAATTTCTCAATACACTTCTGCTATCAAATGAGTAATGTTTTGAAGAATAAGTTGAATATTTAAGTGATGATATAAACTGGTTGTGCACAATATTTCATTTAATGAACAACATTTTATTTGATAAAAAAATTAATAAATGTTTTATAAATGTTAAATAGGTAATGAAGTCTTATATTATAATATTAATTGGTACTTATTTTATAAATTATAATCAAGTTATGAGTTTTACAATCATACTTCTGTTTTTATTTCAGAAAGACATTACGCTGCCCTGGTCTGCTCAGTAAGTTGAACTTTACCTACTTATTAGTATTTTATTGATTAGGACAATCAATAATTTCCCATTTGCTATCTGGTGTTTTACTTTTTGGAGTATATGTGAAGACATAACGTCTCGTATCGTCTTTGATTTCATGCAAATCAGCGAACATGTACTCTTGTTGATGTGCATTTTTTATGTAAACATAATCTCCCTCGGGTTCAAATCTCCACGGACTTTCTATAACGCGGCCACCTTTTCTCCAACTTAAAACACCCCGTCTATCGTTATCTCTGAAAAAGGCCACTCCGGCGTAAAGATGTTCTTTATATTGCGAATTGATTATTTCGTACGAATCATCTCCATTGCGTTCAAGTTTCCAGGCAAATTTACCTGGTTCATCGGGGTCATATCTATCGCCTCCTTTCCAGGTGAAAATGTAACGTCTATCTTCATCGTGGACATATGCAGGTCCAGCTGCGTATAGGTATTCGTTATAGGCGACATTTCTAATACATATTTTAGTCGAGAAAGCTATACTTTGAACGGATTTTGAAAACATGTGTTTTACATGTTCCATTTGAGATCTGATTTTAGATTCGACATTCGGATAATTTTCCATATCCATTACTTCCTTGATTCGATGAGCTAACTGAATTGAAGATTGCGTATTCAGCTGGTTATTCTGCTGGAGTTTATGAAATAGCGCAGTGTAGATAGATATGAGCTCTGGAATACAGCAAAATCCGTTAGGTTTACGTGACAATGTTAACAAATCGTTGAAGTCGATTTTACTCCATATATTGTCGATTACCTTGGCTATAATTTGATTGAAACATTGGTAACATGTGTTGACCAAATCTGAACCTAATTCCATGACTGTTGATAAACGATCTTGTACAAAAGCATCGCTGATATTTTTCACAGCTAAGGCCAACATCGAGTTTCGTAACGTTTTATGAAACAGCTGAGCTTGTGATTTCCAATTCTGAGTAATTTTTTCATGATCGATGACTTCTTTTTTTAAACGTTCGCTAAGATTGTACAACTTCATTACACCTTGTTGGCCAGTTATTTTCATCTGGTTGTAAGATGCTAGCAATTGTGAAAAAGCTGTTTTGAAGGGGGCTTGCTCGACTTCATCGCGTACTTGTATGATCCAAGATATGTGATCAGCGATATCAGTAAAAGTTGCTATCGATGTAAGTGATGGCTGAGTTGAACTAACGATTCCTCGAAGATAGTAAAATGAATCTTGTTGAAATAATAGACCACCTCCGCTGTCTCCTACAAGCACTCTGGCACCTTGAAAAAATACATCAAGGTTTATATATGTATGTGAAAAAGAAACGATAAATTCAATGTCAGGTATTACAATCTAGTGTACAATCAACGTACTGTTTTGTTTGGTTGATCCGGCACAAAATTTATCAAAAGTTACAAAACCTTTGAAATTTTGTGGCACGATTTTTAAACAATTTTCGCGTTTAATGAAAGGTAAATTGGCTGTTGTTAAATACTCGCTGTAATTGCCATGTTCGTTTTGCCCCCATCCTACTACCTGAAATCATTGGAGCGAAATATTATTTGATAGTGAATATCGAATGGATTGTGAAGATTTCGATGCTCGCAACAATCAAGACCATTGAGAGAAATTTCAGGTCCGCTGACAAGCAATGTTCCTGGGATCCTATCTACCTATTTCAGGGGTAATGGGTTTAAGTTGTATTAATTTTAGTATAGTACGAAATATCACACCACAAACTAGCCCCACTTGTTTCAGTTTACAAGATTGGGTGCATCTTTTGAAAAAAAGGCCGGGTCAGTAATATTATTGCAGTTTTTTGGCTATTTTTTTCAATACTTTCGTTTAATTTTTGTTTATTATGGAGCTTTACGATATATTACCTCCATATTTATTACTTGTGTGTAGTGTGTCATTTTCGCTTTTTTCTGCAAGTACTGATTTTTGCCTGTTCAATAGATTACCGACCGCTCTTATGGGTGGAAAACAGAAGACCTCTTCCATCCCAGTTAAAACAAACAATCTTGCTATGTCTCAAACCTCTCCTATCATCCATAATTTGGTAGATGATTAAAATGTGGACTTTCAGGACACATCAGATTCTAATAATGCCAATGTCGACCTCCCTTCTATATCTGGCTTACCCCAAAGAACCGCACAATATTGGTCTTGAATCCGAGACCATCAAGAAAATCAACAACGCTCACAACACAATGTCCAACACAGTCGTAAATATTGTAATCAAAAGACAGTTACAAATCAGATTCTATCGAAGAAGCCGTTAATATACGATATGAAATACTTGTTAATGAATTTAAGAAAAAAAACACAGGCTCAACAAATAGTCAATAATTGTCATACTTGTGGTTAATCTTTTATGGAATAATTAGACTTAATTAATGAAAATAAATGTATTAATAAGTAGATAATTACTTTTCCCTGTGCACCATCTGGTGGGGGTTGTGTTACATTCAAGCCATTCCAATCTATGCAAACTGGTAATACCGTTGGGCTTACAGTAATCCTTTCTTGTAATATTAATATAACAATGTCAGCAGCGTTTTGATTTTTAAAACCTTTATAACCTTTATCAGAAAATCGTATTTCTTTTATCTGAAACCAGATAAAGATACTTAATTACTTACCAGATGGTTATTCACTTCAAGAATCATGACATTACATACCTTGTAAATTTTTTGATTACTATTATCAATTTTATAGTAATCCCTAGAAAATTTACTGACCACCACTTCGAAGTCTGAGGGATCTTTTTTTTCATCGAGATTTCGGTCATAGAAACAATGAGCAGCTAATAAAAGTTCGAGAGTAATTAAAATTATTGCTGAAAAAGTGAAGATGAATATTTAAATGTTTGGTCATTGCACAAACCAGACAAGATTAATTCTGTAGTTATAATCGTGCCACTGCAAAGTAAAAGTTTATTTCGATTGTAAATTGCCACATGCCAGGGAGAATCTCCAAATTGTTCAGGATCTCCGTATGCAATCAAATGTGTAGGTTTTATAAATGATCTCCCACATTCTGTACAAAAGTAATGTATCAATTCTATTAGAACTGTTTGTTTTTAGCCAGATTCTCTATATCATATTGTCAATGAGAACCAGGCTATGATGGTATATCAACCAACGGCCAATGAGAGAGGGGATGTTAACAGAATCCGTTTTGGGGTCCTAGAAGAACATTGCAACCATTTTTGGCCGCGTCAGATATTTATAGTCATTCCTCGCCTCCAAGATTGAAATCATTTACTCTGTTCGATACTTACCAAAATCGCTACAACAATTCGGTTAATCAGCTTAGTTTGATGGCGGATTAGTGGGGATTTCCTTGGGTAAAAATTCAGTTGTGCCCCAATCTGCTGAGAGGCCAAAAGTGTAAAAATTTTCCCCTTTTGAGCCAATTGATAGAGAATCTAAAGTTGTACGACACATACCAAAATCAAGCAACTTTCCAAGTCAATTGGAAGGGGAGATAATATGAAAGTTAGACCTTAAAAAAAGGACTGTTCCTCTCTCATCTCCCCAACTTATTGAGTTAGGAAGTTGAAATTTAGTAAAGGCCTTAAATGATCTGGGGGAGGAAGAGAGACTTTTCAGCTTCGTTGCACCCTCTTACAACCTCTAAAATGTGGTTTTTTGATGTTTTTTTTTAAAACACTGGAATCATTTACTCTGCTCAATACTGACTAAAATCACTCCAATTCAATCAATTGGCTTCGTTTGTTGGCGGATCATAGACATATAAATAAGTAGGTATGACTTTCGGTCAAAATTCAGATATGCCCAAATTTGGGGGAAGGGGTGCTGAAAGGCCAGAAACGCAAAAATTGTTTCTATTAGAGTCAATTAATATATGATCTAAAGTTGTATAGCATATTCAAAAATCAACCTTCTACGTCAATTAGGAGGGTAGATATGAGGGTTTTTCCCTTTTTTGATTAGGAAAGAGCTGTTCCTCCCCTATCACCCTACCAAATTGAGCTAGGAAATTAAAATTTGGTGTGTGGACTTAGTACAAAAACCCCAAAATTTGTTTTTTGGGCTGGTGTTCTTATTTTTTGAGTTGGTTCCTCGCATAACTCCTCTTCAAATTGAGCTAGAAATAATTAAAGACTAAATCACTTTTGGAAATCCGACTAAATGAACGTCTCGCCTAAAACTCGAACATATTCTCGAAAAATTTGCACCCAGCTTGGCGATCAAACTCGAGGTCTCTGGATTGCCGGTCTAGTGTGATACATTTAATTCTTTCCTTCTTGGCTAGAAATTTGAAATTTAGATACATTTATTATGGGTGCTAGATGTGCCTTTTGGGGGTATTGACTTTTCAGGCCCATTTCACCCCCTCACAGTCTCAAAAATATGGTTTTTTGGTTGTTTTTTTCTTAGTTTTCAAGTTTGTTTTTTGCTTAACTCCCCTCTAAATTGAGCTATGAATTTGAAATTTGGTATGTACATTTTGTAACCTAGATGGCCCTTTCAGGGGTTTCGACTTTTTTTTAAGTTTTTAGATGAGTTATTCTAATATCTTGACAAAATTCAGTTCAGAGTACTTACGCGGATGGCAAGAAAATAAGTGTTTATCCCATTTTCCATCTTCTTGACATGTGATTTCGCTATAATTAGAGGTTGGATCGCTGTGCTTATGTAACATTTTACACGTTGGAAGTACCTTTGTGCCGACAAGCAGCGTTGAATCATCACCGCAAGAGATATTCTTGCCTCGACGAAAGCATTTCAGGTCTACATTTATAGGAGTCAGTTTGTCACATTGTTCTGTAATGAGAGAGAAGAATTTGTTTACACATTAAAATTTGATATTGCGGGTGAAACGAGTCGTTATAAGAAGATAAACAGGTAGGTACTAGTTACACTTACTAATACAATTACCGATTGGCACGCTCCAATGATTATTCGTGCAAACCGGTAAAGAATGAGTTTCATCTTCTTGAAAGTAGTTCTGTTTGCAACTAATTATAGCTATAGTGTTTTCGGGAACGTATCCCTCCTTTGAACCACATGTATCTGATTCTTCACCATCGCAGTGGTATGAAATTTTTCTATCGTGTGAGAGTGCAGGTACAGCACACGACTCCCTATGCGTGAAATGGGTTATTGATTTTATATTAGCAATTGTTTATGTGTTCTTATTTATCAACGTAATAATTATCTATTTAATTGAGAAGTTTACTCGAAAGATCGTGTATTTCTTATTGACTCGGAATCTGCAGCCACGTACACGAAAAAGTGTAGCACTGGAAAAATTACACAAAAAGTATCAAATGTATTATTTGAGCATTGAGTTTTGATTGATTTCAACTCACCGATGACGCATAAATTGTAATTTATAAGAAACAGACAAAAACTCATGGCATTCAAATGCTTTCATTAGAATAACAGCTTGTAAGGTGATATTATTAATTTCTGAAATTTTTAAAACGTATCCACCATTCGCACTGGCGGCTCATCGCGTGAAAAAAATTTAAAAAATTATAACTGCAACGGCATTAGATGAAAAAAAAACACATACCAATTTATTTCCCTTCTTTTTGTGGATTATCTAAATAATGGTAACGAATATCTTCTAAACCAACGAGGTATCAACCTTCTCGAATACGACTGCTTACATTACCACGGCCAACTTGTTTTTTTAATTTTATATCATATTTTAGACAAACTACGTAACCGAGTTAATATTTAGGTGGTTAACGTTTACGAATCAACCTATTATTACAACTGTTTTTATGGTCCAAGTAATTAGTGATGATACGAATAAATGACCAATACTTATTAGGTATATAATATTTAAAACGCATCTGTTTTCAGTTTGATTTTTTCAGAAATTAAATTTTATAAGTATTTTGCTTATTTTTCTCCCTATCACATCAACTAAATGTGTAGAAATTCTATAATTTGATTTAGGTTTAATGGAGCATAAATTAGGGGAGGAGGGGAATGAAATAAAAAATTGTTTGTTGTAAAAATGAATATTTTAACAATATATTCAAACATTTACATCTCTGAAAAGGAAAATGTTGAACTTGAAAACTAATTGAAATTACAAGACATTGAATTAAGGAATCTTTCGATGACAATAGGGTAATAATTTTAACTATTATTAAAATTAGAATTGATGGTAGAATTATTACCTGAAACTATCAAACTAGTTCCACTCAAAATTCTCTTTTCTTTACTGAATAAAATTTGCGGGTGAGTATTTCAAGTAAAAAGAATTACTCGCTTCACTTTTTTTTTGAAAAATTGGAAATTTCGATTTTTGCAATTTGTAACTTTTCAGAACTGATATTCTAAAAAGGAGATGTATGTACTTGGGTTTTTCTAGCTCGGTGGTCGGGGTTTCAACTTTTTTAAGCGGTATAAATGATGAAAAATCATGTTCTTTCCAAAAATGATTCTGCTTTGAAGACTATTTGCTCCATATCATTTTTAGCTCAGAGTCAACCACTTTCATGAGTTTGGTCAAAATTTAAGATCAATAATTTTTTTCACTCCACTTGAATAAACATTTTTAAAAAATTTGTTCAAATTCAACACAAAAGAGGGCATCGGAAACGTTGTTTTCCTTCACTTCATTTAAATTTTTATACTTTTCAAATTTTTTTTTTGTGGTGTTTCATAAGTTTCCTACTTTTTATGTATTCTTGTTCATTTTTTGCTCATTTTTTTACAGTTTTTTCCCGCAATTTTCAGTTTTATTTTAAGCTAGACTTCAGTATATTTTGTCATTTTCCCGTGATTTTTGGGAAATTTACTCCACTATGGTATATTTTTATTAATTTTCTATAATTTTTCAGGATTTTTCTCAAAATTTTTTGTTTTAAAATGTTTCTATGAATTTTTATGACATAAGGTTTTGCTTTATGGGCATGGGAGAATGGTGGATGGTATGCTCTTCTACGAGTAATTCGTCTGGAAGTGACATTTGATGCAATGATGATGATCAAATTTTATATAGGATTCCAAATCGGTACACTTGTGTAAAGCAATAGAATTAAAAATCCTGTTGGGAGCGACACCATCGTCTAAAACCATCAATGATGTACACCAAAGTGAACACACACCTTCACTTGCATTGGGAGTTAGCTGATGGTAGCACTCCCAACAGGGTTTCAAAAATTTTTGAGGTCAAATCGAAATGTACCCACTTGGTATTCTGCATAAGTTTGATGATGATAAACACGTCAAACTGTTGTAATTTTTTCAGATTTCCAAAGATTTTTGAGAAAAATTAAAAGACCCAAAATCAGTGTATTAATTTGCTTTCAATATTTCAATTTTGATTCTTTGAGGACAATGCAAAATTGCATATTGAATTGTAGAAGACCACCTTGATCCAATATGAATACGAACAAATAATTGCAGTACTCATATTTTTACAAAACTCCAACGATTCATTTCTTGATTTTCAGCAAAGTCAATTCACATCACAGTCAGATATAGGTTGTTATGATATGAAACAAGTCATTTTGTTAGCAGTATTCCTACCATCTTCATTTCACCTGAACCTTGTAGCATGATACCTTAGTAAATAACGTGCTACAGTCGCCACCTTGTTGCTTACTCTGTACCTGGTTTTCCAGTTAGCTAATGGTGTCACTGTACGTTTATGGCATTGTAGGATTTACAGAGAAAAGGTGTTCCATTGTAATAGATTTGTATCATAATCACAATAATCAGCATTATTGTTTTGTATCAATACATTTTTCTTATATATAACACAAAATAATTTATACGATAAATAGATAAAAACACAATCGTACTCGTTAAACACTACAAAACCAGTTCTCTCATTAATATAGATAAGTATTTTAATATAATCCAGCAGTGACACTAAGAATCCAATCGACATGACTGCTCACTCGTATAAATACGTACGGATTTGTATTCTCAACAGAATTGCCACACGATGTGTAACCAAAAGAGGATATTGCAATTATTGTCCATGTACAGGTATGAACTTTCTCGTGAATTTGAAGTGGACTTCCGTCAACATTCTGTCGAAATGGATAAATATCAATTTTAATAAAGTCAAGAAATTATCAACAAGTACCTGCGATTGAAAAAAATGAAATAATCATAGATGATGTACTTACCGCACATAGTGCTTCTCCTTCTGTAGAATTTCCAACACATAACATAGTTTCTGGTTGGTACCCATACTGTAGTATATCACCATAATTAGAGGTAGCATTATTGTCATATAGGTTTTTACATTGTTTATCATCAATCACAGTAATTGTTGCTTTTAATAAATGTTCATTCGATCGGTCATCTGAAAAGAAAAATGGAATCTTTTATGTACGTAGTTATGTGAACTATTTCAAACGAGTGTATCATCTTACTAGCGCCCTTTATTCCCCAACCCCAACCACTAACCACTCCTTTGGTTTCGATTGGAATTTGTGTTGGTGTCTGAAGGCAGGCTGGTTTAACATAATCGTTTGTCAAAACTGTATTATTAAGTTGAAATAAAGCGAGGTTTTCATAATCTGATGTTTTATTAGATTGGTAAATGTGAACAATGCTGTAAACTGCTGGCATAGCATCATCTTTTTCTGATGTAATGTTCAGCTCACCTAACATGACCCATTTTGGTTCGCCTCTGTAATAAAATAAAATAGTAATGTTTGTTACGCAGTACATTTTAGAATTTATAAATGAAAATTTTTCCTTACAATGCGGTATATCTACAGCGTGCTGAACTCAGTATAAAGTTCAGGTTTATCAAGGAACCACTGCAAAGCCATTCTACGTCTTTGAAAGTGTTTCCGTATCCTACAAGAGCCTATTCAAAAAGAATGTTTTGTTTTTAAATTACATGATGCAAAATATGCGTTGCACTAAAATTGGAGATTTCTAGTATTAACATCCATGAAACTTACCATATGAGGAATTTCTTTAGACAAAGCTATTGTCGCTTCTTTATTTGATATGGACGCGTTGTTACAATCGGTTTTACCATCGGATTCAAATAATGCGATTATTTCACACTCTAAAGTGATACAATTGAGATAAAATTATTTTCATCACATCTCAACACTTATAAATAAGATTTATAGTAGGTACCTGCACTATGTTAGTATGTCATGTTGTTCAATTGAACAATATTTTTAATCTCGAGTTACTGGTTACATATTACATACGCAGAGCCTATAAGTATTGAATTACCTGAAAGGGGTTTATCAGAATCCTGTGTTGAATTTATTGCATCCCATAACAACGGATAATTTTGATATTCTAGAGTTGGTGTTGTTACTTCTTCTAAATAAGGATATGAAGTAAATACTTCAGAAGGTATAGTGGTGTAGTCAAGAGAATCTGAAGTTGTAGTTATTGGTTCAGTGGAATTATCAATTGATGAAGGCCTTGGTAATGGGGATGGTGTAATAGCCTGTGTGAAAAAATCCACGTATAAAGTCATAGGTTATAATTTTTCACAATAACACTGTAGTTGTTTTGCAGTGATCAATATTGCATGACATTGTAAACGTGTAACCTACTGCAGATGATGAGGATATTGGACAGCACAGTTTTGGCATATTTTTTTCTGAAAAGCCGCAAAGAACTGCTTTTCTTGATAGAACTAAATCTCTACCAGATGAACAATTTCGAAATGGTGTGCATTTCATTTCATCATATTTATCGCAAGCTTTTGCTGCAAATATCAAAATAATTCATTCTTTATTATAAAATGAAATATGGTTGGGATCTAGGTGGTTCTTTGCAGTTAGCACGTGGTGAGAATTTGCTTATACATGTCACAAGACTGGATTAATGTAAAAAGTATTCAATTTTTCAAAAATACCATTTTTTTTTTTTTTTTTTTACCAACCTAGCGCTTTTTGTTGTTCAGCTATTATTCGATCATTGATTTCCTTCTCTAGTATTTCTTGTTCTATTGCATCTCGCGTTGCTATTATCCAATCTATATGATCTGCAATATCTGTGAATGCCGCAATTGCAGTGGAAGTAGGTTGTTTTAAGCTTACCACGCCTCGAAGAAAATATAATCCATTTTCTTTTAACATTAGTCCTCCGCCACTATCTCCCTGTAGCACACTGGGACCTTTACAACATTTAAAATCGTTACTTACAAATACTATGCACATGGTAGTTTTCAATATGTATTATTCGACTTTGAGCCAACTTTCATACTTATTTTTATGTCTTACAACGATGGATTGTTGTAAAATAGAAATGCTCCAACTGTTGAGTCATTCTCAAGTTTTTTCCTATGGTATATGAAGAGGCACAAGTGAGTGGAAGAGTCAAACCCCCAAAAGCTCATCTATCACCATTACTAAATTCCTAAGCTTTATATTATTATTTCGTTATGCAAGTTTATGGACACTGAAACACCAAGATGGAAATCAACAGATACAGGGGTAAGGGGATTGTTGAAATTTTTTGTCCAGAGTTACTCAATATTTCTCCATACTGTTCACTTCAAGTCCTTCTCAGCTTATTCACAATTCTGATTGGCCAAGATCTCAGACGTAGATTCTTCCAGATATCTACCTAAAGAAAGAATAACTTCTGACCAATGACCATTGAGTCTCTATTGGCAAACACAAGCAGAACTCAACACTGTAATCCATTTACCCCTAGAACAGGAGATTTCCGTCTTGCTGGTTCAGTTTCTACGTCCAAGCTACAAGGAATGATCTCAAACGATTCTACTGTTGTACCTTAAGATAAACAATCAAATATTTTATTCAGCGTAGATATTTACCATCATGAGAACCGGCACAGAATTTATCATATGTTATGTATGCCTTGAAATTATTTGGTACCGTGTTCAAACAACTGTTACGATTTATGATAGGTAAATCAGCAGTTTGTAGTTTCTCGGTGTAATCGCCAATTTCGTTCTGTCCCCATCCAACAACCTTTATCATTAAAAATGTTATTTTAAAAATTAGCTTTCCCAGTTCCTTGAACTTATTTTTGTTGTAACATTGATGATCATTTGATTACCTTTCCTGTTGTACCCGCTGATGGATATTCGTTAGCATTTAATCCGTTCCAATCGATGCAAGCAGGTAGTACAGTAGGACTAACGATGATCCGTTCTGCTAGAATCAATATGGCAATATCTGCCGCAAAATAATTATTCAAGCCAAAATAACCCTTGGTAGGAAGACGTATTTCTCGAATCTAGAACACATAAGCTGAAATTTTCACTGAAATAAAGCGAGAAGTGGGCTGTCTTTACTGAATAATTCCACTGCATACACCCACATACCTTGAAAACTTTCTGATTTTCATTATCTTTTTTGGTATAAGTTCTAGTAAATTTGCTGACAACTACTTCGAAGTCTTTAGGATTTTCCCGTTCGTTGTTATCAGTGTGAAAACAGTGTGCAGCTTGGTGAAAATTTCTAATTAATGCTTGGGTTCTGAATTAGGATTTTTTGTTGTAAAATTATTAAATGTTTCACCAACCTGATACTACCAAATGAGGATGGATGATGGTACCTCCGCAAATTAGTATCTTATCATTGTTATAAATTGCCACGTGCCATGGAGAATCACCCGTCTCTTCTTTTCCTTTGCTGATTAGTTTTGTAGCACTTTTATAGATTTTACCACATTCTGTTGATGAAAAGTGATTGAAAAAAAAAAACGATCAATTGATAATGTTTCAACTATTATTTTGTAGTTGTAATGAGCTAATTACCTGGCACACAAGAAAACAGCATATTGTCCCATTTTCCATCATATCGACAGACGATTTCTCGATAAGTTGGAATAAAATTGCGATAAGTATGTAATCTTTTACAAGTTGGACGTACCCTGGTTCCTGCGAGTAGTACTTCTTCATCGCATGAAATTTCTTTACCTTTACGGTAACATTTGAGGTCGACATTGACTGGGTTCAGTGGTTCGCATTGTTCTTGCAATACAAATGATTAATTTTGAAATTATTTTCTTCTTGTGAATATGCTGATACCTATACTGATACGTAGTGAAAAAAGGAGGCGACCCCTGTGCAATTTTTTCAATGTAATTTTCCTTTAACTTGGCGTTTCGTTGACCTTATTTATTTATTTAAATTTTATTCTATAATGTTATATTTTTAAGTTTTAATTCTTTTTTTAGTATTTCTCGCTGTATTTCTATCTAAGCTTACCTCACGAGGATATAGAAAAACTTATTTTATATTTATTTTAATGCAGAACCCACAATATATTCGGAATCGAGTATTTCTCTATTTTTGGTCAATTTTCCTCCATTTTTCAACACCTCCATAAACACCATTGACGCAATAAAAATACTCAACTTTCAAAAATTTTCGTCGTTTCAAATAATTGAAAGAACTGACAGAAATTCATAAAAAAATTCAGGCAATTAATCAACATTCACGAAACAATGTCTCACATTTCTACCACTTTTGTCAATTTCTTATAAAATTATTGATAACTTTTAGTTTTTTTTTTTTTAAATTTTGAATCAAATTTTACACATTTTTCAATATTATTTTGTAATTTTTTTTTTCATTTTCCTGCATTTTTTACGCATTTTTGTCCATTTTTTAACCAATTTTCCATTTTTTAAAACTATTTTATTGACCAAACATTACGAAATGATGCTGAAAAATAGCTGAAAAATTACCAAAAAGTATAAAAATCCCTTAAAATTGAGTAAAAATCTATAAAAAACGCAAAAAATTGATCAAAAATTACGGTAAGATGTGGCATATTAGTGAAAATTGACCAACAATCAATGAAAATCATTGATAATAGAGTAAAAATTTGCTAAAAAGTTTAGAAAATTGATCAAACATTACGAAATAATGTTGAAAAATTGGTAAAAAATGAACAAAAATTGTGAAAAACCGTTGAAAATTGAACGAAAAATCGATAAAAATTAGTAAAAAATGTAGAGAATTGATCAAACATCACGAAATAATGTTGAAAAATAACCAAAAATTCTAAATAATCATTGAAAATTGGATAAAAAAATTGACAAAAACGAGTACGAAGTGCATAAAAGTATTCATAAATTACGAATTTTTTCATTTTTTGTTCATCTTTTACCTAATTTTCAACGTTTTTTTCGTAATTTTTACCCAATTTTCAACGATTTTTAAAGATTATGTTCATATTCTATGCCAATTTTCACACATTTTTCAATACCTTTTCGTGACTTTTAACCAATTTTCAACGATTTTTCACAATTTTTTGTTAATTTTACCTGTTTATTAACTTTTTCTTGTGATTTTTAATCGATTTTCTGCATTTTTTACGTACTTCTGTCTATTTTTACTCAATTTTCAATCATTTTTCTCAGTATTTTAACGATTTTTTCCATTAGGATTGTCAATTTCTTATCAGGCATCCAGTACAAATGGGTGTCTCTACCTACTGTAACAATGGTCCATCTCTGGTACCCAGCTATTCTCATGGCATATGTATCGAAAGTATGCGCCCTCTAATACCGAGTAATTTGGCTTGCATTTCATTCTAGCTACGGTGAATCTCGAATACGATCCGTTCACCATGCAAGATTTCAAATTATTTTCATGGTCATCACATTCATATGTGATACTTCTATCCTCCGAAGGTAAATGTCCCGGGCACAAATCACTGCCAAAAGAATGAAACAATTTCAGGAAATGCCCATAAGTTTCGATTAAAAATGGGTCATTTGTACATATTATTCTAATATACAAGTATAACTACGTGGGAGAGGACATGATTATGATTCTGTGGTTTAGTGGTATGTAAAGCAAAAGTGGAAACTGCAGATTTCAATTCAAAAAAAAAAAATCTTAATAGTGAGAAATTTTGAAATTAAGAGTCTTGTTACATTTTAGTGAAATTTCAGCTTGACCTCTACACAATTGTGTTGGATATTTTTTACAGAAATTATTTCAAGCTATTTTTTTTTTATTTGCTAATTTGTAACGTAATTGAATATCGTTCCTGCTATTTCTAAATTATATACTTGAAGAATATTAGACTGCACTTACTTCGATCTGCTCTTGATAGCTCGTGTATTTCTTTTCAATTCCCGACGAGTTTCACCTACGAAGTTATTCATTTTAGACTATTGAAATATAATAGAATTCTCACATGATGAACGAACTTACCGGCTTCATATAAAGTCACATGTAATAGAAGCAAATAAAAAATATAGACAGGTTTAATTAAGAACATCGTTTCAATTTGAATGTATTTAATTTCCAAAGTACTATGTTTGCAACATACTCGTATTTTTATAATTACGTCAATATCAAGCTTAACATTCTTGATTATGACACCGAATAACATACGTGCATCTCCCTACTGCAGCATTCTAATTTTTACGTATTTTTCAGATTCGCCTTAAAATATTGTTAGTTTGATGTACCTGCTATGTACATGACTACTTGCGTATTTCTGACGTATTTTCAAATAACTTGTTTGGTAACTTTATGTTGCCATTGAAAGAAAATTATGCGTCTGATAGGTAGATTTAGTTACATAGGCATGTCTACTGCGTCAACGTATATTCCCGCAGCTTTATGTATCTACTATGTGTACCTAACACATAATAACTTGTGAAAATTTCATCTCTCTTAGTCGTTTTCTTTGAACTAAGAAATTACTTGCTCTGTTCCTGGTTTTTACAAATTTTTGTTGTTCCAACATTTCCTGTGAATCAGTAGTATCTGCGAGAAGATGGTATGCTCACAAAACAATGGTTCTGTGGATGATTTTTGTCGCTTGTTAACTTTGCCCTCCATATAACTCCCTCCAAGTTGAGCTAACAAAGGAGCTACTTTGTGCAGAGCACGTCAGATTACTTCTGCAATTAAAATGTTGACCCCTGACCGAGGGATAGAAAGGATTAAAAATTTTAAGCGATCAAAATCAAAATAAAAATAAATCGTGGCCATCATATGATATGGTGCTTGGGAAATTTTTATTTCATTAAGGATTATCCTTAGTATAAGTATAGGATTATTATTTCAGAAGTAGAGTAAACACCAGCGTAACACCCTGGAGGTGGATTTTTACGCATGCATGAGTATGCAAAATATAGACAAAATGAAATAAGATACCACCTTAGTGAAGGGTAAAATTTGGTCCCTCCCCCAATATACTTCACTCGGATCCGAGCAACTGCTCCAGTCATAGGTGGCATTTATCAAGAGTAGTTCTATTTGGGAACTCATCTTATCACACTAAAAAGTAATGGTATGGTACAGTGAAGTCGAAACTCTGGTATGAAAGAAGACATTCCTTAATGAATCAGTTATTTTGGAACCAGAAACTTTTTGCAAGTTGATATATGAAGTACTTTTGTATAATTTTTCATTATTATATTTTCAACAAACATTGATTTCATTTCATCATCATCATCATCGAACAATACTTCTGATCCAATCCATGTGACTGTTCACTTTTACAAAGATGTATGGATTTGCAAATTCATCAACATTTCCACACGACGTGTGACCAAAAGATGAAACAGCAATTATTGTCCATGGACAGATATCATTTTTCTTATGAATTTGAAGCGGACTTCCATCAACATTCTATTCGTACACAAATGTTAAATTCTGGTTCCCATACAAAAAAAAACCTGTTGACAATTTACCTACCGCACATAAGGCTTCGCCTTCATCCAAATTTCCTGCACATAGCATAGTTTCTGGTTGATATCCATCATCAAGTCTTTCACCAAAATTGGATGTAGCATTTTTGTCGTATAAAGTTTTACATTGTTCATTATCAACTACAGTGATAGCTGCTTTTAATAAATGATCGTTTGAAGTATTATCTGTATGAATAAGAAATGAATAAGTAGCTGTAATGTGACTCGTACATGATAATTTATATGTTAGCAGTTCATTTCAAACCAGAATATATCTTACTATTTTCCTTTGTACTCCAACCCCAACCACTGATGACTCCTGTTGTTTCAATTGGCACATGCGTAGGTGCATGAAGACAAGCTGGTCTCACATAATTTCCTATCGAAACTGTCGTATTGAGTTCGAATAACGCTATGTTTTCATAAATTGAACTTTTATTAGATAGGTAAATTTGTATGATGCTGTAAACTTCTGCATATGCGTCATCTTGAATCGAAGTTATATTCAAATCACCCAACATTACCCATTTAGGTTCACCTCTGTAATTAAAACAAGAATAATTTTCACTCAAATAGATGAGTAGAATTTGAGAATGGAAATTGTTACGTACAAGGCGGTATTCACGCAACGAGCTGCACTCAGTACAAAATTATGATTTATCAAGGAACCACTACAAAGCCATTCAACATCTTTGAATTGATTTCCAAATCCGATTAGAGCCTGTTTAAAAATATTTACTACTATGTTAATTTACACTGTGCAGAATGTTGTTTCACTCACTTTGTGGTACTAATTTGAAATTCCAATGTCTGCAAATCTTACCATATGAGGAAATTCTTTAGGCAAGGCGATGATGGCTTCTTTATTTGATAAAGATGTATTATCATAATTAATTTGCTTAAATATAGACGTTTCGCAATCTATAAATTCGCATTTGATATTGTCATTACTAAAAATAGAATATAATATACGAAGTACAAAGTTTAATTATTGAATTAGGTATCTACTTGGAAAATTTGTATTTGAAGACGATGTAGAATTTATTACATCCATTATTATCGGAGCTTGGAAGCAATCTGGTAGTCTCTCAAAAATATAAGGGTAACTTGTCGTAGATATTGTATTTGTATTTCCAAGTTCAACTTGGTTGGGGTTCACTACTGCAGAATTAGGCGTAGGGTATTTGGGTGCAGATGTTACATAAAAAATCATTGGTTTTGGACAACATAATTTTGGCATCTTTTTGTCCTTATCGTCAAGACCACAAAAAACTGCTTTTCTTGAAATGACTATATCTCTGCTGCCGGGACAATCTTTAAATGGCTTGCATTCCTGATCATCATATTTGTTGCATATTTTTTCTGTGAAATATCACAAATAATTTATAATATTGAGCTTATACGAAAAGTAATTATGATGAATATGCAGAGCCATATCTCAGCTAGCAAAGTAAATTATATCTTCAAATTGGATGTGTAGCATGTCTGATTTATTTAGCCTAATTTTAGATGTCATCATATGAAAAAAAAAAAAAAAAACTATGTCATTACGCTCTATTAAACTACAGAGAATGAGAATGGTATCATTAATAATTCATTTAGGCTTTTTTTTTTGGCTGGTCAGATATTTATTTAATATGTGATTCCGTCCCCAAAATACTGAAATTATTTACTCAGCTCAATACAAATTAAAATCACCAAGTTTCGGTAGGTAGTAAGCTTAGACTGATAGCGGATTGGATATGTATTATTAGGAATGACCTTAGGTCAAAATTCAGTTACACCCAGGTTTAGGAGAGGTTGTTGAGTGTAAAAATAGTAAAAATTACTTGTTTTTGAACCAGTTGACAGAAAATCGAAAGTTGTATATCATATCCAGTAATCAGTTCCATTTTTCCATTCTAGAGGAAGGCAGGGTGATTTTCTCTTTAGGCATATGGATTTAATAAACATCCCAGATATGGTTTTTGCAGTTTTCAGCTTTTTAGCACCAATTACATCTTACAATCTCGAAAAAGTAGTTTTTTTGAATGGTCTTTGTTCCATCTCAAAAATACTTACCAAGTGCTTTTTGTTTTTCAGCCATATCTTTTTCTTCAGCTTCTTTGTCTAGTATTTCTTGATCTATTTCATTTCGCGTAGCTATTATCCAATCTATATGATCTGCCAGATCTGTGAACGCTGCTATAGCAGTTGAAGTAGGCTGTTTCAAGCTTACCACGCCTCGAAGAAAGTATAATCCATTATCTCTCAACATTAGTCCACCGCCACTGTCTCCCTGCAATACACTTGGACCTTGAAAATATTTCAAAAGATTATTTCCCTTAGTATTTGGAAGCCTACTTTTTGTGTAGGGATATCAAATCAAAAATGCACATGGAGATGCTTTCATAGGTGGAGATAGGGCAAAATTTCAGAGGGAAGTTCAGGTTCACCTGTTTTTATGTCTAAAAAGAAAAGGCATTGCTCTATTAAACATTTTTCTTTCACTTTACTCCTGTGAGGGATTTTAAAGCAAGAATTGACTACATTCATTCTAGAAATTTGATGCAAGTATGACCTGATCGAAGCGAGATCAAAGTTTGTATGGACGCTTATTAGTGAAAAGTCTGGAAAATGAGCATTTAAACGCAATTTTTACTGTTATGATTTCAATTCTAGTTGGTGGTGAATAATCTAAGGATTTTTAAGCCGAACAGGGAGTGCGTCAAGAATGCATATTATGCCCATAATTATTCAACATCTATGGTGAGCACATAATTCACGAGGTTCTAGCACATTGGGCTGGTGGTATTTCCACTGGAGGAAGAAGAGTCTCTAATCTACGATATGCAGATGATACCACCTGGATTGTTTTGGATAAAATGGAAATGGTGGAGCTCATCAACCTTGTGAAGATAGCCAGCGAAAAACTTGGATTTCATATTAAAGCATCAAAAACACAAGTCATGGTGGTGGATTGGGCCAAGTGTCTTCTGGTTTCTATAGTACTGAGCGAATACAAAAAGGTTAACACTTTCTTATATTTAGGCTCCGTCATTGAAGTGGATAGAGGCTTGTCAGCAGAAATATGGTGCCAAATCTCCCTGAGCAAATCAGCTATGACCAGACTGCGTAATGTTACATGTAATAACAAGATCTCCATAAAGACCAGGAAGAGACTAATACAATCACCTTTCTCTCTGTTTTACTATATGCCACAGAAACATTGACATTGAGGGTAGTTGAGATGTTGGTCTGGTGAAGGATGCTGAAATATCCTGGACAGTACAACGAATCAACATTTCAATCATCAACGAAATGCAGGAGCCAGTCAAGCAAAGTGCTGTATGTGAGAGATGCATTCTAGGGTATTTTGAACATGTGACAAGGAGAAAGTCTAAAATCTTGAAGATATTCTCTTTAGTAAGGCCCCTGGTAAAAGAGGGATAGGAAAAAGCTGCTTCGCAGGCATGAGATCGTGAGATGGTGCACTCTTAGGTGCAATTCAATCATTAATGATTGAGACCTACTGATATGAACTAGAAGTTATCAATTATATAACTTTCTTGAAAAAATTTAAAAGAATAACTCAACATTTGTTCTGCTTAAGCCCTTCATACCCTCACATTACTGCCTATAGAAGCTCTAGGTACATATATCGAATTCCTTAGTCAAATTCTCAATTGGACTGTACAATTAGGCATCAAGATGTGTAAGCAACAAGTATATTTACCTTTTTCAGTACCAGCGCAGAATTTATCATATGTTATGTAAGCCTTAAAATCATTGGGAACAGTATTTAAACAATGTTCGCGATTTATAATTGGTAAATCAACAGTCTGTAGTTTCTCAGAGTAAACCTGATGTTCATTCATGCCCCATCCAACAACCTGTATCATTTTCAATCACATTTATGAGTAAATTTAGAAAATATTTGTGTTATATAATTTCTGTTGCAAAATTCAGTCACCTTAGCTAGTGTACCATCTGGAGGATACTCATTGGTATTCAACCCTGTCCAATCAACACAAGCTGGCAATACTGTTGGACTTATAGCGATTTTTTCTTTCAGGATCAGTATAGCTATATCTGCTGCAAAGTAATTATTCAAGCCAGTGTATCCCTTGGTGGGGTAACGTATTTCTCGAATCTAGTATATTTTTAACAAAATTTGAAATATTGACCCCAGCTGAAGAAATTTACTGATCATCAACTTACCTTGAAAATTTTCTGATTCGCATTATCTGTTTTATTATAAGTTCTGCTTACTTTGCTTACAACCACTTTAAAATCGTTAGCACTTTGTCGTTCTTCAGTTTCAGTATGAAAACAGTGGGCAGCTGTGTAAAGTTGTTCAATTAGTACTTTATTATGATTGTCTAGGATAAATTTCTCAAATAATTTACTCACCTGATATTACCATGAAAGGATGTATAATGGTACCTCCACAAATTAATATCTCATCTATGTTATAAATTGCTACGTGCCATGGAGAATCCCCAGTCTCCTCTTTTCCTCCACGGATTAGTTTTTTAGCCTTTTGATAAATTTTACCACATTCTACAAGGAGAATAAAACAACTATATCTAAGACATGTTTTCGTTATTAGGCATACTGTTGAAAATATATACTATGTCAATACCAGGAACGCAAGAAAATAACATTTTATCCCATTTTCCGTCGTATTGACAGACAATCTCGCGATAAGTTGGAATAAAGTCACGATACGTGTGTAATCTTTTGCAAGTAGGACGAACCCTGGTTCCAGCAAGTAGTACTCCACCATTACAAGGAATATCTTTACCTTTTCGGTAACACTTGAGATCAACGTTGATAGGGTTTAATGAGTCGCAGTGTTCTTGAAAGATGAATCGGAATCATCACCATATTTTATCGAGTGAAATGAAACTACGTGTTTAAAGTTTCTATACCTCTATTTTTATTTACTTACTAAAGCAATCGTCAATCTCAGGTAGCCAGCTACTTTCATGGCACACAGATCGAAAATATGCACCTTCCAAAGGCGAGTAATTTGGCTTACATTTCATTCGAGCGACAGTGAATCTCGTAAAAAATCCTTTTACTTTGCACGATTCCGAACTGTTGCCTTGATCGCCACATTCGTATGTGATATTTTTATCTTCGGAAGGTGAGTGTTTAGGACATAAGTCACTGTGGATAAAAGGAAAAAAAAATATGTTTATTTGAAAATTATTGATAGTTTATGTCTCTTAAAAGATATAATAAGTATGTTGAATCAAGCACTCTGTTCAACTTGAATTCAAAAATTTAATTATTCAATTTTTTTTTGCAGGGCTGAAGAAATTTTCTGATTTTCTGTTTACTGCAGGTGGTTACTTATGGTTACTAAGCAAATTTCCTTTTAAGAAAAAAATGGTTCATCTTTCTTTTGCTCGTATTTCGATTCAATGTATACAATTCGATGAAAGTACTTACTTACCTAAATTTGTATTGAGCAGCTCGTTCATGTCTTTCCGTTTTCTGATGAGTTTTATCTAGTTACATGTTTGCAATTGTCGAAAAGAAAATTAAAGCTATCATTATGGTTTATTGAAAAACATTCACAAAATATATTGAAAGAATTCTTGGAAATACTATCAGCGCGTAGCGAAATATTAATGAATGTACTTACATAGGTTGCAGAAATGTATTCGTTTAATCAAACTTACCCGTTTTATATAAATCAACATATATGAGAAATAATAAAATGATATGAAATACTTTTATAAGGAACATCATCCTAATTTGAATACTTAAAATACTAGTTAATTGTCAATATAAATTTATAAAAATTACGTTAAATTTTTCTCTACAATGTGAAGCATACTGGTCTCTACTGCATCTTTTCCATTACTGATTATTGTTGTGTAGGGATTACCTCAAGTTTTTTATGTGTGAATTTCCAAAGTCGTTGCAAATAACTTGTTTTGCAACTTTTTAGCGAGATTAAAATTAATCGATGATTAGTATACAAACATAAATGTGCCTCTACGCACATATATGTTCATCTACTGTTTACAGTGATGAATAATCATTTCCAGAATTTTTACGGGTGTATAAATTTTTCGTCCCAGCAATTGGAGAATTGTGAAGGTTTTGTGTTTGAATCAAGTGATGCAAATTAATCTCTTTGATTACTTTGGAAAGAATAGATTTTTTTATTTTTGATTGCGAAAAATCCAGCTTTCCTAACTGCAAACAGTTCCATAATTCACCCGGATGGCTGAAATTTGGCAACTAGATTTATTTAATGGACCTAGTATTTTTTGAAGTTTCAATTTTTCATTTCACTTGCACACTGAGTAAAATGAATTTAAAATTTTTTACAATGTATGATTTTCACAACAAAAAACAAAAATCTGAATTTTCCAAAAAATTGTTGCCAAAATAAAATTTTGAAATTTTATGATGAACAAATTAGTTCTTAAAATTATTCATCAATGAAAAAAAAATGAATAGATTGGCGAACATTCGAAAAAAAAGTGTGGCAAAGTTTTAATTTGGAAAAAACTTTGAAGTTTTTTTTCCTTAAATAATGTACATCTTGAAATTGAATTCTAACTTTATTTATCACAGAATAACATGTACTAATCAGATCTTAATATACTTTTGTTTCAGAAGCAAGTAAAATCATAGTGGCCAATTGACCAATCTTTGAATCCAGTCCAAATGGTATGATACTTTAGAAAACACATCTGGATGGGCATTTTCAGTATTTCCACATGATGTACCAAAAGATTTTATTCCAACTATGGTCCAAGGACATGCAGTCTGGTCTTTTGTTGGGATCTGCAATGGACTTCCTGCCAGTGCCTGTAAGTTTAACGAATTTTATCAAATACTACCTTATCTGCTCGCATAACATGAATGATTCTACAGAAATTATTGTTAAAACATTGAATTGCATAACTTACTGCGCATAATTTATTGCCCTCATTTGTATCTCCTGCGCATACCATTGTATTCGAGTCATAACCTTGTTCGAGTTGCTGAGTGCCACTTTGATAAGACATTCTACATTTTTCATCATCCATTACTGTTATCGTTGATTTTTGCAATTGACTTCCTCGCTGTTGAACTAAAACTTCAGCTATTACAATTCAGTGATTCAAATATGTGTGAAAAAGTAGCTTAGATTATTATTTACCAGGTCCTGCTGTTCCCCAACCAGTAATGCTGGCTTTGGTATTGACTGGATTGAAGGTAGATGTATACAGGCACGCTGGTCTTATATATGGAGTTATTGTAACTGATGTATTCAACAAAAAAACTGTCACATCATTGTAGAATGCTGATGGTTTATAGTTAGGATGGTCGTATCGTCTCACAATGCTGTAAATCGCCGGCCTGGCTTTATCCGACATCGTGAAAATACTCACAACACCCAGCATGACCCATCTAGGCTCACCCCTATCCAAAAAGAGAAATACAGTTTGCATTATTTCATTACATAATGGTTTTGTGAACTAAATGCTTTACCATGCTGGTGTATTGCCACAATGTGCTGCACTGATTACAAATCTTTCGCTGATCAGTGCTCCATCGCAAGCCCATTCTATACTGTTATCATTTCCATACCCGATGATAGCCTGTAATTGACTCATATGAAGTTCGCATTGATCTTATACAGTTCATATGTTTATTTTTGCTGGATAGTTCTAACAAAACTTACTGTATGAGGATATTCCCCTGGTTGTGATGCAGTTCCATCATTTCCTGAAGATGGAGCATTGGGGACATTATATTGTGGTCCTGTGCCTACTGAAGGTGGTGTATTGTATTGAGGTTTTGAATTCACTGGAGGTCTTGTATTGTACTGTGACCCTTGAGATCCTGAACCTGCTGCAGCAGGTGTATTGTATTGTGGTCTTGGCCGTGTTTGAGGTGGCGGTTTGTATGGCGGGGCTGTGGCTATTGAAGGTGGGGTGTTGTATGGTGGTGCAGTAGTTGGAGGGATACGGTTTTGTGGCGTTACCTGAAGCAAAAAATAGATCATGTTGATATCAGTGCCGTAAAGAATGTGTCAGATCAGAGCATAAGGTGAGATGTTTTGCAATATCTTCTACAGTTCTTTGTTATCAAGATATCTGAAACTATGTACCTGATTTGGTGTAAGGTTTTGAACAACATCGCGTTGAGGACAACATATTCTATCTGGATTCTGATTTGAGTCATAACCACAAACCTCTGCCCTACTATTGGCGATGATGTGGTTTGCTGTAGAACAGTCTTGAATCTTGGCGCAAGCATAGCCAGCATAATTTTTACATGTATTTTCTTCAAATCACAAGATAAGAAAATCACTATATTTTTAAATAGCTAATTGTGTATTGTGCATTACGCAATTTACCAATCGAAGGCCTTCTTTGTGGAAGCGTAGAATCCTTGTTGATCATTTCTCGTTCAATTTCATTACGAACTGATAAAATCCAATCAATATGATCTGCTAAGTCTGTAAATGCTGCTACAGCAGTTGATGTTGGCTGCTTCAAGCTGACAATACCTCTAAGGTAGTACAAGTTGTTTTCACGAAACAATAGACCCCCTCCACTGTCTCCTTGAAGTACACCTGGGCCTTCAGAAAGAAATATTTTGTGAGGTGAGAAGGTTTTTATTGAAGAATCTGTAGTATTCTTCTATTTTGATAGATTACATTAAGTTTTCTAACTCGTGGTTCATAACTCTCCCTTGTGTGTTTTTAGTCTTTCAAAAAGCTGAGGTGTGTAAATTTGGTTGGCTACTGCCTTGTACATGCATTTTGGGAATTTTAAACGTTTAGCCTTCTTTCATACAAATTGATTCAAACACACTCCTATTCAGTTCTTTTGAAATGAAAATCAGATCTATTATACCAGATTCAACTGGAGATTTTACAGTAAATCTTGGAAAAATAAAACTGGCATAAATTACATCAGAGTAAATTATTATTTTACCATCTTCGGAACCAGCGCAGAACTTGTCAAATGTTATGAATGCTTTGAATTCATTGGGTACATTGTTCAAACACCTTTGTCGACTGATGAAAGGTAAATCTACAGTCATCAGTCTTTCGCTCAATTTACCATGCTCATTTTTTCCCCATCCGACTACCTAGAATAATGTGTGAAAACGATATGCTGTATACGTCTGCTATTAATCATAGAATACAAAATATCTACGAGTTATGTACTTTTGCTGGAGTATTTTCTGGTGGATATCTATTTGTACGTAAACCTGCCCAGTCAACGCATGCTGGCAAAACAGTAGGACTTATGGTAAGCTTTTCTTCTAGAATCAGTATCGCAATGTCAGCTGCGAAATAATTATTTATTCCAATGTAGCCTTTATTGGAATAACGTATTTCTCTCAGCTACAAATCAAACGACGAAGAGTGTAATCATGTGAACTAGTAAAATAGCCCATCACATCAAACAATTAATAAACTTACTCTAAAGGCTCTTTGATTTGTATTATCAATCACATTGTAATCTCTGGTATACTTGCTAACTACAATTTCATAGTTACTGGAATCTTTTCTATTATTGGCTTGATCGTGGAAACAATGAGCAGCTAAAAAATATCAGGTTCTCTCCATAAATTTTGCTACTATGATAAATTAGGTACTTTTCTACTCTCGCATCGAGTATTGGTACATTTACATTGAGTACTTACCAGATACAACTAAGTACGGATTTATGATAGTTCCACCACAAATCAACACTTTATCTTGATTATAAACGGCAACGTGCCAAGGAGAATCACCAAATCTCTCTTCAACACCACCACTAATTAAAGCAGTAGGATTAGTATATGGCCGTCCACATTCTGTGAAGTTACATTGTATAAGTTAGTCGTTATCGTGATAAAAATGTGTTGGAAATTGAAAGTGAAGTGATTATCCCGCATACCAGGAACGCATGAGAATAAATTAGCATCCCATTTTCCATCTTCTTGACAAGATATTTCATGATAAGTTGGAACAAAATCCTTATAAGTGTGCAGTGGTTTGCAAGTAGGTCGAACTGCAGTTCCAGAAAGTAATGTCGAGTCACAATCGATGTTTACACCTTTACGGTAACACTGCAGATCAACGTTTACAGGATTTAGTTGGTCACATGTTCCTAAAATTTAACACAACCATACAATTGCAAAACTCAATAGTTTGGGTTAACTTTGTTAAAATTGTTTAGTCATATAATCTGCTCACTGTAACAATTTTCAATTGGGGCTATCCACTTTTTGTTATGACAAATGGATTTGAGTGGAGTGTTCTCCAGTAGAGAGTAGTTTGGATTACAAGTGATTGTAGCAACAGTGAATTCTCGAACGTATCCATTTGTGTAGCAGTATTGTACATCTGATCCATCAGAACACTGGTATGTAATTGTTTTATCGGCTGATTGAGGTGGTACAGGACACAGGTCACTGCAACAGGAATTAATATGAAACACTTCGTGGCAAAAAAAAACTAGACAATTTAGAAACGTCTGTTCTTTTTCATAAAGTATCTGGTTCAAGACTTGAGAGAAAGATATCTCACCAAGTGAGGGAGATACGATAAAAATGGGGATATTGTTCTTTATTATGATGGGAGGGGGGAGTAAAAATAACAGAAATTTGTTGAATATTGCGAGGCTTATTATGTTCAGCTGCGCATTCTTGACAAAAGTTTTCTTGATGATAAATTTACAGAAATATGTATGGAAAAAACTTTTTGGGGGTCGGCATGTAACTAAAGAAAATAAGAAAGAAAAATACACGCTTCCTCGATCAAACGAATTTGATTCAGCATCCGTGAAAAGGAAATTTACTCCTATGTATGAAATATGTTAAAAATCATGATAAACTTTACATACTTTTAGGATTTTTTTAATAGACACAGTGGCAATGGGTGGGGAGGGGTTCAAAAAATTATAGGCTTACTTTCAAAAATTAGCGTACCTCTAGAAAAGAAGTGACAGAAAAAGGCCTGTTGTACAGCAAACATGTTGAAGACTACTTACTTGGCTGCTCGTTTGTTTCTGATATCTTGGTTTTGGTTCGTTGCATTGCAGATTTGTGTAGATTCGTCAGATCCATCAAAGCATTGTTTTAAACCATCGCATACATAGTCTTTAAGAATACAGCCACCGTAATCGCATTTGAAAAAATTTTCATTGCATCTGAATGAGGAAAAATTAAAAGTGAAGAGGGTGATTGAAAATTCAAAAATCAGCTTCTTTAAAATTATGCTTTCAGCGTGATACTGAACAAAATCGATCAAATTTATCCATAACATTTAAATGAGCACGACTTTTGAGTCCAAATGCAGTGATGATTAAATTTTCGGAAGGGGTCGGGGGAAGGGAGTAAAATTGCAAAAATATTTCGTTTTTAATCCAATCAATGGGAGAATAAAATTGTATTACAAATCCAAAAATTAGCCTTCTACATACACTAAATAGGAATTGAAATAGGTAAGGTGGTTTTTCTTCGTTTTGACTGGAAAAAGTTGCTCTGGATTGAGGTAGGTTGAAATTTGATGCGTAAATTCAGACGAAGTTTTATTTGTTCTAAAATCAAATCATATCTCTCCTGGGAGTTGAAATTTGGTATATTGCTTTAGTCGGAATCCGAAATGTGCCTAGAAAGGGGGAACAACTTTCACTACCAAATTAAATCCCACCACTGGTCGAGAAAAAGCATTGCTGGGTACTCCTTATTGTTTATTTCATGAAAATAAGACGTCTATTTTTGATCAGTTTCTTTCAGTATGGAGTTGAGAAAAATTCATTCAAAAATAGCAAAAGCGTGTACTCACCTGATATTCTGGCAAATATTATGAGTTTCATCGGAGCCATCTAGACAATCTCGTATTCCATCACATACAAGTGATTCATCGATGCATTTGCCATTGTCACATTGGAATTCTGATCTGCAATTTTTCGTTTGAATGACTAATTTGATACGAAGCAGATATGGTTTGAGGTTCCAGTTGCATAAATTTACTGTTATAGCCGGATTTCCTCATTTTTATCGTACATAATACCTATTGCAAACATTCAAGTCTTCATGCGAGTATATATCTACTTACATTTCACAATAATTTATCAGGTTTTTGTACACTTTCATTTTTGACTTGGTCGACGATAAATGTGAAACTATAAAAAAAAAAAAAAAAAGAAAGAAAGAAATCACAACGACGCATGCAAACGTTGCGAATGAATGTCTCATAAAGTTATAACCAAGTATAAAGATACCTTTAAAAAATTAAAAATCGAAATTACAAGCGGGTTTTTCTCACAAGGACCAATGAGAATCGGAAAACAAATTGCTTCTGGTGAACCAAATCGCTCGCGATTATGCAAAAAAATCATTAATTCCACCTGCAGTGATTATAACATGTTTAAAACGTGTCGCGATAACCGTGCTAGGTAGCTTCTGGCGATTTTATTTCTGGATTAGGACAGACAATAACTTGTATCTCATAGTATGAAGGTCAGTATGGATTAACAAGTAATTTACCGTAATGTCTGCCCGAAGTTGAGTGACCATGCGGCGCCATCTCGTGCATTTTGGTGCTCGTGACACGTTTCAAATCATTGTCTATGCACCGTCTGCGGAGACTATCTGGGTCTACATAGTACATTATGCGAATAGAAGTAACAGATGAGACGCGAAAAATTCTCAGGGGTAATTTTGAGCGAGGCCTTGATACCTGAAAATGGATTATAATCGTCTCTTTTCATCACTTTGGCCCTGGTGAGATTATACTCGATAATTTCATTAATTTTAATAATTTAGGAAACGAAACAAAATAAAATGGGGAAATAGAAAAACGATTTCTTATCGATGATTCGATGATTGGTGTACAGTTATTAATCAATATTTTCGCAGCTTCGGTAATGATTAAAATTAATTGCGATTTAACTTACCAGTTTTATGTACATTTAGGCTCAACAGGAACAAATATACGCACATATTCGTTTTATTGACAGATTTCATGAAATTTATCATTTTCGCGGTTATAATATTACGAATTAATTTTTAAAAAAGCACTATGTTTTAAAAACAATATTATATAAGAATATGTCGAGGAAATTTTAATGGGAAATATTTATACCGATAAAATGGAAACTTTGACAAATACGAAGAAAAAAATCTGTACTAACCGCAAGTTTCCTCTTACTTAATGTATTTTTCTAAAATCGAATGTTCGCCATGAACATAATCTCGATGTACATATAGTGTTGATATCCACACACAAATAACTTGTTTTTCAACTTCTAATATTTATTAAAATTAGGTGATCTGCGTGTTTATTATGATAAAAAATTCTCTAATCACGCATTCGATTTTATTTTAAAATGCGAGACGGATAAACCGTCAAACCAAGAATAGCAGAGGTGTGATATTCCTTATCTATCATTGTAAATTGATAACGTTCTTTTTTTTTTACCATTAATGAAATGATGCGGCTATAAATTGGTTATGAATAATAACAAGTCATTTTGTGCAATGTACCTAGGACATAGGTATAAGAATATCCCGTAGTGAAGATAAAAATACCCGGGGAATTTTAAAAAGATAATGGGAAATGCCCGTAGCATACTTGTTGCTTATTTTTATTTGGGTAAATCAAAATTCAAATCAGGTATCAAAACTGGTGTTTGGGGAAGTGAATTTGTTTAAGGAATTCAACTTGTCTTACGTCTATACCAATTCCGCAAAAAAAGAGCTTGAAATTTCTGAAATGGGCTAAAAGATCTCGAATATTTATCGATATGTTATATTGTCAACTTTGATTTTGAATTAAAATTCAAGACGCTCAGACTTGGCTGATCGAATGAGCCAAGGTAAAAAGATTATCGATGCATGACCCTATAAAAAATTTATAGACCAGGGGATAAGATAGGGTTCCCCTAGTTCTCTTTAAGTTGCCTCTTACAACAGGCAGAGAGTGCTGTAGGATGGTGCTGATTCCTTGCATAAGAAAGAAGATGCAAGATTATGCTCTAATTATCAAACAATCACTCCAATTCCACACGGCAGCAGAATCATGTTACTAATCCTACTCCCCACTTTATTTAGCTAGGCACTTTAAAATTGGCATGTACTTTTAGTGAGGTTTTTAGATGTGCCTTTTAGGAGTCTCGACTTTTCAGCCGCACATCATCCCCACACAGCCTCACATATGTGGTTTTTTGGTCTGTACTTTTAGTGAGGTTCTTAGATGTGCCTTTTAGGGGTCTCGACTTTTCAGCCGCACATCATCCCCACACAGCCTCACATATGTGGTTTTTTGGTCATTTGTTCTTTTTTTTGTTGAGTTTATTCCTCACATCACTTTCCTCCAAATTGAGCTGGGAACTTGGAATAAGGTATTTACATTTAATAGGGGCGGTGTTCTTTACCATATATTAGTGATAAAACCAAAAAAATCTGTTTTTGAATTGCTTGGGAATGATAATAATGAGAATGAGAAAATTTCATTATTTCTAAGTGAAATATTTATATTGAAAACAAATGAAAAATTCAAGGAGATAGGAAAACCAAGAACGAAAATACTCGCTCAGTAAGATAGATCGATAATTGTAACATTCAAGAACAACAAATATAAAAAGGGTAAAAATGCTTGGGAGGCCAAAAAGTATATTTACAGCTTATAAGATATTTATTTTATTAAATACTAAGCATAACTTATTTACAGTTGTTGGCGTTGGGAGACTGGAGCTCTGGCACGGGCAAATATCTGAAACTAAAAGTATATCGCGCATGAGTACGATCCCTAAACCTAACTTAGCCTAGCACTAATTACTATTGACCCGAATATTCTCAGTCTCTGGCTAGTGCCGAAAGGCCCACTGAACCAACTGTGGGGCTTCTTAGGACCAGGTTTCGATAACCTGATACACCCAG